>ML844640.1:22255-37487 GCA_009831015.1 Picea engelmannii | reverse complement strand
CAAAAATAGGGTTGAGATCAACTAGGGTCATTTTGTTTTGAGGGATGGTATGTGGGGGAGAAGTAGGAGGTTGAAGGTTCAGGAGAGAGACAATACATAAGGTATTAGTGATGGGGGGATGGATTCCTAGACCATAAATTTTAAGATTCAATATTTACATTTAGGACATTCTTTCAGTTTTTTCAAGACACGATATTAGTCCTTAGGAATTCCTGTAGTATGAATAGATATGAAGGAGGAGGGGAAAAGGGAAGTTTGTTTTGGATTAAGAGGATATTTTTAAGAGTTTTATTTTTTAGGATTCAACATCTTAGAAAGAGGGGTGGTAAAGCTTACCTATTACGCAGTCTTCTTCTTCAAGTTCATCAAGTCTCTTTCCATCTACTATTCTCTCAGGATAAATATATTGTAGTTGTTCAATATCCCTACAAAATTTGCATTTGAAGGGAACATTCATGAATTTAATCCATTTGTTTTTCAATGTGTGGTTCTTACATAGTTTAAACCTATTTCTTTCATGAGGCCTTCATTAAAATACATTTCTACATAGATTTTTGTGACAACTAAGCCATCTGTATCCAGAGTATGTTTTTCATATTTTATGAAGGTCCCATGTTTATCATCTATTTGCTTGAGAATACCCAGAGTCTATAATTACATTAGTAGATTGGGAATATTGGTATATGTGGGAATCTTGGTAGTTCTATATTTGGTTGAGTCAAACCTTTGAACCTATTCCCTAATGAAAATACATGTTTCATTGTGGAAGGACCTTTATTTATCATGATGTCTCAATCCTACCAAGTTTTGGGGATGAATGCAACAAAATTCATTGAGTTAAAGTGTAACTTTAGACATATCCTAATGTCTTCACCCATTTTTCCACCACCTAACCTTTCAGGACCTTTTAATATAGCTCTTTTCCTCCACTAAATTTTCCAATAAATGATAGGGAGGAGTAAAGGAGGATGGTTCTTTGAACCTTCTCATTCATAACATCGATAAGTATTTCTCCAAGGTGAATCTTTATGCTCTTGGGCTTAGGATTATTCTACTTAAACATGGGTGGAAGGCTCAATGGATTATTGCAGGGAATAGAGAGTGAATCCCAATTCGATAGAGATCAAACCATATCAATAGGTAATAAGTATCAAAGGGCTTTGGCCAAAGGATAGTAAGTGGTTTGGGTATGGTGTGCATGAGACAAAGGTGATGAGGTGGTAGGATATGCATAGAAGGGTAAATCTAATGGGAGCTTAGGTAATGATGACAATATATGGATTTGCATTACTAGAAGGTCATTTCAAGGAGGGAGAAAAATATTTCAATCATGAGGGAGGTAAGGATGACAATAGAGGGATTTGCATTACCAAAAGGTCATTTCAAGAAGGGAGAAAAATATGTCAATCATGAGGGAGGTAAGGCATGTTTTGCAAAAGAGGACATGGGGAGGTGTGCAGGTTGTCATATTGACAAGATGGAAAGGGAGGAATGGGTTGTCTAATGGATAGAATGGTTTCTATTACTATCCTAGGTTAGAGCATGACTGTAGATCTAAGGTCTAGTCTCAGCTCCTAGTTATTCCTCATATGTTTTGATAATTATTTCCCTTAAAAAATGCAAGGTTATATTACAATAATCTGAAATATTTTCACGATAGAACAATATTATTATTGACTGGAAAGAAATTATCTGATTATATTTCACTCACCTCTAAGCCCCATTATTTTCAGGATAACATAGAAAGTTATGCCCAACTTGTGTTTAGTATTATTTATAGACTTTTATCAAGTCATCCAATGAAGAAGTATGGACGAAATTAAATTATGTTATATTTCAAATCAAAATGATGACAATTAATATGGATAAGAAGTAACATGTATCAAATGCAAGTTCCACTTCATGATTTAATGGCTTCGAATGTAGTCATCTTGATTTTTCTATAACACCACTTACAAAACCTCTAGTTATCCAAACTATATAAATGACAATAGTAAGGTGGTAAAAGTAAATCTATCGGTATTATTTGATCTCTTTTGATAACAAAAAGGACAAACATTGAGAGGCATGGGTAAATATTCAATTGATATTATCCTAGTATATATTACACCCATTAAGCAACAAAACATTATTGTCATTGCCATAAATTCAATAAACAATCACAATACCCTTTCTAATACAAATTCCTTACTTAGTGGAGTAGAATGTTGTGCTCCACCTACATTTATGAAATAATTAGTAGTTGTTAGAATAGTATTGACAAATGTTTTACATCCATTGAGTAGCACATCATTATCATCTTTGGTAGGAATTCAATAAATAATTTCATTCCCCCATCTATTATTACAGTCCTTCCTAATGCAATAGAGTGTTGTGCTCAACACACTCTTATGCAATAGTTAGTGACCATTATAATGGTAGTGATAAAATATGTATGATACTAATGGTTAAAACAATCATAAAACAAATTTATCCTTTAAGCTCATGTATACAAATCATTTTGCAAGCGTGATTTGTTTTATCCTTCTTTCAGTGCAAGTCCTTTTTCCAAGTTCAAATTTGATGTGTATTCCAACATGCCTTTTGAGCCTACCCCCTCGATTTTTAGATTGAGCCCGAATTTAAAATTGATCATTTCTTTTTCTTTTGTTTGTCAGGTTCTGCTCCATCTACTTATCGAACTTGATCTTCAAATCATGCCTCCTCTCTTAGACTTTGGTGTGGGCAGGTCCCAATTTTTTATTTGTCTTTATTGCTAAATTGAACCCCCTAGACACCAAACTACTTGTTCATTTCTCTTATCTTTTTTGAGCCTCTATTCAATATTTGAGATCTTGTTTTTGAACGAGAAATCTTGATAACAAGCTTTCTAAATTTTACTGTTGATTGGTCCAAACCTTTGAATTGGGCCTCCTCCTCATGAACCCTTGCTTCAATTTCATGATCAGGTTTGATGGCCAAATCAGTTCCTCCTTCTTTGAATGATAGTGAGAATGGGTTCTAACTCTTCAATCAACCCCGATTCTTTGATCGACCCCTTTCTTTCAAACTCTTCACATGCATGAAATTCTAAAAAGTTTGGATATAATTCTATAATGTACATATCACTTGTGCATTAACATGATTTTAATGCATGTCTTGTATTAGCCTATTTTGATGGTGACATAACTCAAACCACCACCTTTTGAACTTATAAATAAATGCAAGCTTGTTGTTTGGGTTTTTGAAATAGAAATTTGAAGTTGAACATAAAAAGTTCATTGGTTCAAATAATCAACACATTTAACCAATGATTAGTTTCCCTTTGTAACACTTGAAGTTGTAGAGGAATCCATGAGCATTACAGCCCAAACATAGCCACCTATCCATAAGTTTTTTTAAACAAGTGCTCGATTTCAAAGTGGTCTTATTCACTTAGCAGGATATATTTTAAAACGAGCTAGTTAGGTGCATTCTCTTTTGTTTTACTTGTGGTATTATCCATGTTTCATTCAAAAAATTTCTAGTTCAAATGTAGGTAGCGATTGCATGCATCCTAGTACATTTCTTCTTTCCACCCTTAAAAAAAACGGTCACATATGTGTGGGCCACTAACATGTAACTAACTCGTATTTCCTTTCTTTTCCTTTGTGAATTGATTTTTAAATCTACCTATGAACCTGAACCATTTTTTCTGCTTCATTTCAATTTCAAAGTTTTGTATCTTTTGAGAAGACCTGAGTCTGAACTATAAATCTGAGCTAAAAAATTCAAAGCTCTATGTCTACTACAATAATGTGCACCTTAATTCAAGGTTAATATTATCATACTTAAAGACTAGCTTTCAATTCAAATCACTAGAAGGAATTTGTTAATTCATTTGGTTCAATTTTCAAGACAAAGCTCATGTGCCTTGTTTTTTGTGTTGCACTAACATGTGGGGATTACTAAATGGATACCAAAGGATGTGGGAGAAATAAAAAAGGCATGAAATAGAAAACATTATTAGGCCAACCAAAGGATTTCATTGAAATCAGAGAGGATCTTGAAGAAGCAACATCGGTAAGCAAGTATAACTCCATAGCAGTATAATCATCAATTAAGAAGGAGAAGAAACCAATCAAAGGAAAGCAATCGATCATGGAATCCCAAGCTACTGAAGATGTTGAATTTCCCATTTATGTAGAAACTTATTACACTACTGGAATTGATGGGGTCCACACATATAATGAACTATTCCATTGGATTAAATATGAAAAGGGGCTAAGAGATGATGGGGACTTGAATTGAAGAGAAGAAGTAGAGATCACCATAGATTTTAATTTGAAAAAATATTTCATACGCAACGCATCAAACATATATCCAATGTTACCATGTGAAGAGATGATTAGATATATGATACAACATACATAGGTTAACACTAGGAGAATTTTGAATGACTAGGGAAACTGTGTTGGATCATTTGCATCAACATACTTTGAAGCTTACTACAAGATTTCAAAGGTATAAATCTACTTCACCAATAAGCGATTGAGAGTATTTACTCATGAGCATAAATTTTATGGCATCTTTGTTGACTGGTATGCAGAAGGCGAAAATTTCAAAGATCGAAGTAATAATGTAACATCCCCATTTTCAAACCCCAAACTAGCTATGTATAATGTAAATGTAATGTATGGTTGAGAGACAAAGCAATGTAATATGTAAATGATGTAAATTGAATATAATGAATAAAATGTATCACCAGTTGTAGATGGACACAGATGGATATTTGGGGCTAAGTATCTGTTATCACCTTAAAAAATTTCATGTCGGGATCTAAAAATTTTGGAAATTTAGCGAAATGTTATACCACAGTAGAGGCGTGATAGTTTAGGGGGGTCGGCTATATCCCACAGCATATAGAAAAATATAGCGGAGGCAGGAAGGGAGTAGCTCGGGGGACCGTCGATTTTAAAGAATCCCAGATCCACGGTTGAGGCCCACATCGGGCCGACAAATAGCACAGAACTTAATGTCGTGAAGGTAGACCAGTGAAAACCATTATGGTTTTGATGGGGAACGCGTGGCGCTCTTACACATGCATCGGGGAAGACAACAGATTGCCCGAAACCACTTTTCCCATGACCTCGATGTCACGTGGTTTAAAATGTCACATCAATAACTCGTGGGAAGGATGGCAGTTGGTCAAATCACCCCACATCATTGGTCCAGGTACTTTCCCAGATGACATATCAAAAGGACGTCGTCACATAACTAACTCGAAGCTCATCATTCGAAATGGATTGATGAAGCGTGGCATACCAACGTACTATGACAATAATTCGTGATTAAAATGTAAAGACTATCAAATCTCAAATATGAAATCATTTTATCCTATTCTGGGAAATTTCCATCTTATGCATAAGAAAAACAAGCTCGACCTATGTTGATTTCCTGAGTCCTGTAAATTCAAAGGGTGGCCAAATCGAGGTCTCTGCAAAGTCCAAAAGGTATGGATAATACTCATCAAACGGTGTCTGGCGCGACTAGGTTCTTAACTAATGTGCCAAGCAGGTCAATAAGTAAGAAAGAAAGATGGGTCTTGCAGATACTAGCAACTATAAATTTCATACCAAACCTGCAACTGAGACAGAGTCGGGGGTCAAATTAAACCTCGTTATGAGGGATCTCGTCATAAATGAGCACGTGAACAACACCTACCATCCAACCGCAAAGAGAAAGAGGATAAAAAGGCGAAGGACGGAGGCCAAAACCGAGATGATAGAGAGTGTTGGAGAAAATCTCGCTTGGTTGAGTACCCTGGAAGAGGAAATCTCCAAGCCGAGGTAAATCCTTAGGTAAATTTAGGTGTAGTTTAGAAAGTTTTGGACAGATGGCAGCTTAAGAAAAGGGAGTCCTGATATGACAGACTGGTTACTAACGATCCCTTTAAATAATATAACTGTTCTTCCTTTTTGTAACTTGTATCTATTTTAGAATTATGAGGAAGTTGGAACGGTTTAAATTCCACGCGAAATTCCTCTATATATGTCTAGTCTCATGAGTATAGAAAGATGGAGAAAGGAGGAGCCTTCCCTCTATGCAAGAAAACTTTGTAAATCTTTGGGGCTAGAATGAATACATGGATGCAAAGGCCGATTTCAGACTTTTTATGAAAATATTCTAACTGGTGGTGTTATGAGTCTCGTTTTCTCTCATAGTGTGTGATTCCTGTTATTCTGCATTTCATTTCTGCTTTCCTCTGTCTAAATTGAGAAATTAAAAGTCCATAATTCATTATTCAATGCTCTCGGCTTGGTTATTTAGAATATGTTTATCTCTTCTAAACCATTTCATAATTCATTGCTATAATGCTCTGATAATAGTTGTGTGTTTCTTTTCTTCTGATACCATCTAAATTTTCAAGTATAAACTCAGAAATCACTTCCTCATTTAGCCTTTTCCTCTTAATTATTTTCATGATTTGGAAATGCATCCTACATTCCTGACCCCATAGCCCAAAGGTCATCTTCAACTCTTCAAAATTTTTATTATAAATCCCCAAAACAAACCAAATCTAGCCACTGATTTCCATAGATATATCAAGTGACACGAGAGAGCCCTCTCTGAGTTGAGCAGGCTAGTGCCTCAACTCTAAAGTTGGATGAAACAGTTACCTCTGTCATTTGTCTATTCAGTCAGACAGAATTTATAGAGTGCTAACAGTATCGACAATATAGGGAAGGGGTCCAATGGCAGGGAGATTTTACCCATGTCTATTAAACCAAAACCCATTTCTTATTTCTTTCTAAATTATTCTTACCAGGAACCTTCCATTAGTTGTTGACTGTTCTAGAGACCAATCATTGAATTCATGTAAGAGGGTGGGTGTGAGAGTCACATCCCATAGTTATTGAGAGCATGGGGGCTGAGTACAATCAGATTAGGGAAGAGTGCAAGTCAAGCAAGCAAGAGAAAAGGAGGAAATTTGTACGGGTAGGAGCCCAGAATTTCACATTCACGTTTTTGCATAGAGAGTTGATTTTACATGGAGTTTTCTGGTCAGCAATGGAGTTCTGAGTGTTGAATATTGAAGGTAGTTGTTATGGGTAAGTTTGGCAGTTGTTTAGAGTTGAAAATTCATGGAGAAAGAGGTTGTGTTTCTGGGAGTAACACATTGTTTGAAATTCACCAAGGGAGCACATGTTTTGTTATTGGGAGAATTTGTGTCTGTGGTTGTAGAATGTCTGAGGTCCTGGCAAGTAGATTTCATATCCAACCTATGTTGGAAGCCCTAGAGGGGAGTGGAAAGGCTTGAGGGACTATGAGCAATGAAGGGGGATTCCATCCCTTGGGTTTTGCAGGTTGAGGGGAAGAGAGTTGGTGGACTAGAATTTACTATGATTTTAACTCTTGAGAAGGGGACATTAGCCAGCCTTAGGGACCACTGTCTCTTATGGATTCATAGCCCCAACTCGAGGGTGAATTGTTGTTGAGAACTGGAACATTAGGTCTATGTTTGGGAGGAACGTTTGTCTTCTACAACAGGTTGCATACTTTCTTAAGATAAGTGTTCTTACTTGTTGTTTTCATTTATGTTAAATGATAATATAATTGTTGTGCAATTTCCTATGATTTATCTTGGTTAAATGCTACTTATTGTGAGAAAAATGATGCATTCAAATATATATTTATGTGGTTGAATGTTGTTGTATATTGTTTAGTTGTTTCTAAGCACAATGAAAGTAGTTGAATTTATGTTTTTAAGAAGTATAGACAGCTGCATGAGCTTGAATGTCATGTCGTGTTTTATTTCAACATTTAGAATTGGTATAAGAAATTTTGTTTGGGTCGTTTTAGCAAGTGACATAACCCAAATGGGGGATGGGTATGCTACAAATAAGTATTTCCCCACCAAAAACCTCGGGTCAAGATACACATGGGCAACCCAACTAGTAAGTAGGACCTATGGAGAAAAATATGCAACTCATGTGAGGATAGGTTGGGTGCCAATGATGGATGAGATAACTAAGAGGGATAAATTTTCAATTGGGCTACTATCATATCCAACACATTGGAAAAAGCTATAGGAAAGGATCAAAGAAATGTAGTCTCATAAACCAAAGAGTTTTATATGTATTCTTGCTTATTGGAAGTGGTGTGTGCCTCTAACATATTCACAGGGCTAATATGGTCTTGGTCTCCACAACAACCCCCTATTCATGTCTATTATCATGATTTATGAAAGAACATGTACAAATATCAGTTTTCCCTTATTTGTGATGGATTCTTGGCACCATTGTATGAGATTGTATTTTGTAAACCTTTCCCAAGGCTCCTTTCATGATTTTGGTTCACATTGGAGATGAAACTTCCAACCTTCCCAATTATTATTTGCATTGGTGAATCTCCCTTGTCCAATCAACTCAGATGTTTCTTTCACACATGTTAAGCTATTGTTTATTTGTTGTTGCTGTTGGTTTTAATCTTTCTTCTGTTGGGATTGGGTTTGACAAAATTTATAATGTACTTGTTGTTGATGTGAATAGTTGTACGCACATCTCCTATTCTTTAATTGATTATTATGGAAAAATTGTTCAATTTAAGATCAACATGCATTACGCTTATGTAAGATCGCAAGTGCCTAGCAGTGATTCAATAGATATGATAGCCTTACCTTTCCTTTTTTATGAAGAGAGGTTAAGTAAGGAAATTGATACTTAGGAGTGCATTGAAAATCACATTGAGAAGTAAGGGTTTATACAATATATACAAAAATATGGCTTATGACTATCTATAAAATTTATGGTTACACTCTCTTAGGTAAAACTCAAAAAGACATAATTGATATTGCTAAAGAATAATTTAGAAAGTGTCATTGTTAAGTAGTTTTTGATTGCAAATATTTATAAAAAGAGGCGATAGAAATTGTTGAAAGATTGGTTTTCATTTATGTCAACCCTTGAAGAAGTTAGGAAACCCCGAAGGTATGGTTTTGGAACCTGTAGTTGTTCAAATAAAAATGCCATGAAGGACATTGTTATTTCATGTGATTCATTCATGGAAGGATAGTACACATCATGTCGTTTCTGATTATATGTGGTACACCACGTGGTTCCTCACAGTTGAGGAGTTATGGCCTTGTGAAGTTGGAGGACCCCGAAAAATGATCTAGAAGCCCCTCGAAGGTCAACAAGGAAGTTACAGGTCATTTATTAAGGGTAAAGTAGTTGCAAAAAGAATTTAATTATGGGTAAAGTGGTTGCAACAAGAGGATGTGGGTTATCCCTAAAATAAGGAAAAGGGGTAAAATAGTTACAAACTAACCCCTAAAGGAAGTCACTTAGAAAGTATAAATAAGACTTCAAGAGACTCTTATTAACACCTATTGAGTACATTGAATATCTATATTGTAAAGTGTTATGGGTAGGTACTATTGAAAAATATAAGCAGTGAGTCTGAGGCAACAAAGTTCAGTGAAGAGAGAAGTTGCAGGAGTTGAAGGGACGAAGTTGAGCTTATTGTTCTAGGGTTTTCCTGAGGCTATCTATGAGTTGTAGTAAAGGATGAGCATGGAAATCTGTGAGTTGCAATGAAGGAAGAGCGCGTACATCCACAGGGATTGGTGAAGGAAAACACAAACTCCGAGAGAAGCAGATAAATCTATGAGTTGCAAAGGCATTAGGGCGTGGACATCCACGAGCCACAATGGGAAAAAGCGTGGACATCTGTGAGTTTACAAAGAAGAGGGTGCAAATCTGTTGAGGAAACTGAAGTTCAGAAGATCAAATCCATCAGGTCAGCTACATTCTAAGAGGTCTGGTTTATTATGTATGTTAGGGTCTATATTCTGAAGTAGTCCATCACAGAAATGTCTTATTAGTTCATGAATATTTGTTTTGGAAGACACTCTTTTGGATATTGGTATGATGGTTTGAGTCATAAAGTTGAGTGGTAACAACTGATGAAGTACAGTGGCAGTGGCAATTACAGATCAGTAACAGGTTAATTGATTCAGTGGTAGTGATAGTTTGTTTACATTTATATTTCTGGGTGGTTGGATAGGGCAAGGAAAGGGGGCTGTAGCCTCCTTCTGGTTAGTGCCAGAGAATTGGGGAGTTGGAGCTTCCTTCATGTTGTAGCCTGAAAACTAGGGGTTTGGAGCCTCCTTCCGGTTGGTGCTGGAGAATTGGGGATTTGGAGATTCCTTCATGTTATATCCTGAAAACTAGGGGGTTGGAGCCTCCTTCCAGTTGTAGCTGGAAAATAAGGAAGTTGGTGCTTCCTATGAATGAATTTCTTCTGACATATAAGAAAAGCATTCTCTGGTTTTTTCCCACATTAGGTTTCCACATAAACTTTTGGTGTACTGTGTATTTGTGGTTGCTTATTATTCATGGTTGATTTATACTACTGATGATATATTAAATGTTAATGTTAAATTGTTGAATACTGCTCATAAAGTTAAAAAATACACATTGTGGTTAAAAGTGGAAATAAAGTGCTCATATTGATTCAACCCCACTCTTAGTATTTCAACAATTGTTATCAAAGTAGATCCTTCAAGAAACAGTGTAACCACTGGAAGGAGATCATGGAATACGCTAAGAATGGAGCACCAAGGTTTGATGGATAAAACTATGCCCTTTGGAATAAAAGGATGGAACCCATTTTATAGGCACATGGATTTGATGTTTAGAAGTCAGTAGTAGACAGATATACAACATCAGCCACTCCCCCAACTGACAAAGATGGAAATAAACTTAGCGATAACAATTCAAAGGCTAAAGGAACCATTCTGAGCAGTCTGGATAATTCAATATTTGTCAAAGTTATGCATTGCAAGACTGCAAAGGATATTTGGGATAAAATTCAAATTTTTTATGAAGGAGATGCAAAAGTCAATGGAGTTAAGCTTCAAATCCTTAGAGAAAAATTTGAGCAATTGAAGATGAAGGAATATGAATACATTACAGCCTACTTTCTACGAGTTGAAAAAATAGTGAACACCATTAGAGGACTTAGAGAAGAAGTCGATGAATCGATGATTGTTCAAAAGGTTCTAAGATCTCTTCATATGAGATTTTATCCTAATATATCAACCCTGGAAGAAAGAACATATCTTAATAGTTTGAGTATGGACGAGCTACATGGAATATTCACAGCTTATGAAATGAGGGTAGAACAAGATAACCCAGTCATGAAGGAAACAACATTAAGGGCATCCAAGATGACAAAGAAGTAGAACAAGACAAAGTCAAAACCAGATTCTAGTTACAATGATGATTCAGAAGAAGATGAAGAAGTAGAAAATTTCATGAGAAAGTTGAAAAGAGGAACTAACAAGTACAAAGGTATGCTTCCATTAAAATGTTTTGATTGTGATGGTATTGGTCATTTTTCTTCTAAATTTCCTTATGCTAAGAATAAAGGTAGTAATGATGAAGAAGAACCTAAGAAGAAAAAGAAAAATTAAAAGGGAGAGAAGAGAAGGAAGAAAAATAAATTCTTCAAGAAAACCTTCTACTCAAAGGAAGACAACTCCTCATCAGATGAAAATGATGATAATGAAAGTGATTCAGAAAGAGTACTCTTCATGGAAATAGAAGATGATGAAGAAGAAGGAGAAGTCGATCTCAGAGCAGAATTAATCAATGCATTATAATAACTAGGGAAAGAAAGAAAGAAAATAAAGTCACTCAAGGCATAATTAAAGAAGAATGAAGGATCTAAAAAATCCAACTCATAATAAATCGAGCAGATAATTACAAAGTTAAAAATCTAGGTAGAAGAAGGAAGAATGATTGAAGAAACACTCAGAAATCAGTTAGAACAGAAGGAGAAGATGATTGAAAGTTTGGAAGAAGAAATAGTCATCTTAAGAAAAGATCTTCAGAAGAAAGATATGCAACAGAACAAAACCAAGATATTGGATGATATCATCAGTAGTCAAAGGCCATATTATGACAAGTCTGGGATAGGATATAACCATATGAAAATTGAGAAAGGTTCAATCTCCAAGACAACAAATCAAGAAGCAAAACAATGAACGTATGAAGAAATAGTCTGAGGTACTCAAGAAGAAAATAATAGAGGAACTGGACCACTTAGAAGATTCAGAGCACAAAACCAACAATCAACAACGTCTCAAGAAGAAGAAGGTTTTAGAAGAGAAACACCATTCAGAAGACCCCCTACATTCATGAATCAAACTATTTTTCTTGGTTTATGCTATTCTCGTAACAATTTTGGTCACAAAGTTGCAAACTGTAGATCCTATGCCAAGAACAGAAGAAACTATGAAGGTTATTCAAACAAAAATTATCCTAGAAAGTACATGAATAATAGAACAAAAATCACAACAGTTTTGGTTCACTAAGTAATGAAATAGAGTGCTACAAGTGCAACAATTTTGGACACATGGACAAAGATTGTAGACTGATTGTTTCTCTAAAGGAACCAAAGTAGAATAGAAACAATCATAAACAAGAACCACAAAGGATATGGAGAAGAAAGCAGGATCAATTCAACACCGAAGAATTCTCACTTTCTCTACAAGTGCAACACAAGAAAATTGTGTGGTATGTTGACAACGATTGTTCGAATCATATGATAGGTGACAAGAACATGTTTTTTACTCTGAATAAGGAACAAGATGGATCAATTTCATTTGCAAATGATAACTTAGCCAGAATAATGTTGGGTATGTGTTATGGATCAGTTTCTGCCTCGGGACCGCATTATATTTAGGTGGTTTTTTGGCACATGGTTTCTTTGCCGATGGTTTTATATTTTCGGTTAAGTAATTAGAGTTTTGGACTAATCCAGGTCATTGGGTTATGGTTTTGGATGCTGCTAGATCCTATATGTATTTTGTATTGTAAACATTGTAACATGATGAATAATATAGAATATATTGGTTTTCTCGGTTTGGGTTTCTAGGGGAAAACTCTATGTGTAATGTTTGTATTTTCCATTGTATCTTTTTTGTTCCTTTACTGAATATATGTTTGCAGTAGATATTGTACAAGGTTAGAATTTACATTTGGTATCAGAGCTTTATTGGCTTCAGGGGGATGCCTTTGTGGTCAAGGGTTTGGCTCGGGACTGTGATAAGCCTTGTTACAATGGGAGATTTGTGGTATTTCTTTTTCAGGTGAAAAGAAATGGAAATCAATTCAAAGATGGAGATTGAGAAGTTTAATGGGAAAATGTTTGAGATGTGGAAGCTCAATATGGAAGATCTGTTGGTGGAAAGAGATCAGTGGATCATGGTAGATCCAGGTACTGCACCTGCAGGAACTTCTGCAGATGACTGGAAAAAGTTGGATCGGAAGGCAAAAAGTACAATCCGACTATGTCTCTCCGATATAGTATTACTGAATGTGTCAGAGGAAGCTACATCCAAGGATTTATGGAAAAAGTTGGGGAAGTTGTATCAGTCTAAGTCCTTGGTAAATAAACTATTCCTGAGAAAGAAGTTGTATAACCTGAGGATGAGAGATGGAGACTCGGTGGCAGAGCATTTGAACGCCTTCAATACTGTGGTAATTCAATTAGTATATGTTGAGATTAAAATTTCAGATGAAGATAAATGTATCAGTTTGTTGTGTTCTTTACCAGACTCGTGGGATAGTATGGTTGTGGCCATAGGTAGTAATACAACTTCCTTGAAGTTTGAAGAAGTGGTCTCATCCTTGTTGTTGGAGGAGATGAGACGAAAGAATATGGAAGGACATAGAACATACACATTATTTGCAAGAGGACGTTCCCAAGAAAGAAATATATCTAATTTCTCAAGTGGGAGATCTAAGTCTAAGGGTAGATCTAAATCTCCCGGAAATTTTGTAAGGGTATGTTAGAGATGTGGAAAAGAAGGGCATTATAAGAAGCATTGTAGATCCAAAGTTGAGAAAAAGAAGGGATCTGAAGAATCTTCTTCTATAGAAGAAAATACCTCCAAGGAAGAAGGAGGGGATGTGTACTTGGAATCTTCAAGCACACATGTAGATCATGAGGCATGGTTGGTTGACTCTGGTGCATCCTTTCATATGACTCCCCACAGGGAGTGGTTCTATGAATATGAAAGGTATGATGGAGGTAATGTTTTCTTAGGTAATGATTCAACAACCAGAATCATAGGAAGAGGAAGGGTCAAGTTGAGGCTCATAGATGGAAGGATTAGAACACTGCCTGGTGTTCTGCACATCCCAGGTTTGGCCAGAAATTTGATTTCTATAAGGAAAATGGATGATGCAAGGGTAAAAACAATATTTGAAAAGGAAACCTGCATGATGGTTCGAGGAGCAATGGTGTTGTTGAGGGGAGTTCGGTTTGGAACTCTATATAAGTTGTAAGGAAGCACTATTAGTGATGGGTGTAATAGTTCCATTGTTCCTGATATTGGAGTTGAAGAAGAAAGAACTCCTACAGTCTCTGGAGAAAATTTTATGCTATGGCATCAAAGACTGGGGCATATCGGAGAGAAGGGTCTTTGACTACTACACGGTAAAGGTATGGTTGAAGGTATGTCTAACTGCTCTCTGGATTTTGATTTATGTGAACATTGTCTATATGGGAAGCAGAATTGGGTAAGATTCCCCTCTGGTGCAATGAGGGCAGAAGGAATTTTACAGCTAGTTCACAGTGATGTTTTTGGACCTATGTTGGTCCCATCATTGGGAAAATATGTGTACTATGTCTCATTTATAGATGACTTCTCGAGGAAGACTTGGATATATTTCCTCAGGAAGAAATCTAAAGTCTTTGATAGGTTTAAAGAGTTTAAGGCTCTTGTAGAGAATCAAACAGAGAAAAAAGTTAAGGTGTTGAGGACAGATAATGGCGGAGAGTTCCTTAGAAATGAATTTGAAGAATTTTGTAAGAAGTACGGTATAGCAAGGCAGAAGACTACTCCATATACACCTCAGCAAAATGGAGTTGCAGAAAGGATGAACATGACTTTGATGGAAAAAGCAAGGTGCATGCTCAGTGGTGTTGGTTTAGGGAAAGAATTCTGGGCAGAGGCAGTGGGTACTGCATGTTACTTGGTCAACAGATCACCCTCATCAGCGTTGGATGACAAGAATCCACAAGAGGTATGGACTGGTAAGGAATCTTCTCTGACACATCTCAAGGTTTTTGGCTGCGATGCATATGTTCATGTTCCAAAGGAAAACAAGAGTAAGCTGGATAAGAAGGCTGAAAAGTGTATCTTTATTGGATATAAAGATGGTCTCAAAGGTTATAAGCTTTGGAACCCAAAAACTAA
>ML844640.1:0-21958 GCA_009831015.1 Picea engelmannii | reverse complement strand
GAATCAGACTCTACAAAAGAACATGAATCAGAAGAAGAAGATCCTCATACTCTAGTATTGAGGAGATTAGATCGATAAAAAAGGCTACTGGAAAGGTATAGTCCATCTGATTTCCATTCAAAATTTTCTTTGTCTATTGTTGATGATGATCCTATAACTGTCAGGGAGGCAGTGGATTCAGAGGATGGAAATCTGTGGAAAAGGGCCATGGACGAAGAAATGGCATCTTTGGATAAGAATGAGGCTTGGGATCTAGTGGAGTTGCCAACTGGAAGAAATCCCATTGGAAGCAAATGGGTATTTAAAAAGAAGTTGAATGCAAAAGGAAAAGTGGAGAAATACAAAGCTTGGTTAGTAGCAAAGGGTTATTCCCAGGTTGAGGGAATTGATTTTGGTGAGATTTTTCTCTTGTTGCCAAGTTAACCTCCATAAGATTTTTGTTATCTTTTGTTGTTGCATTTGATTTTGAAATATAAAAAATGGATGTGAAGACAACATTCCTACATGGGGATCTGGAAGAAGAAATCTATATGAAGCAACCAGAAGGTTATGCTATGAAGGGAAAGAAGGAGCTGGTATGCAAGATGAAAAAGTCCTTGTATGGTTTAAAACAATCACCAAGAATGTGGTATCAAAAATTTGATACTTATATGTTGGGACTTGGCTTCACAAGAAGCAAAGAAGATCATTGTGTGTATTTTAAATTAATTGGTGATCATTTGATTTATTTGGTCATATATGTGGATGACATGTTGTTGATAGGAAACAACAAGGAGATTATCCAGGATGTGAAAACTCAGTTGTCCTCTAAATTTGACATGAAGGATCTCGGTGCTTCAAATTTCATTTTGGGCATGAAAATTAAAAGACATTGGAAAATGAGGAAACTCTGGTTAAATCAGAGAAAATATGTCGAGACAATATTGCAGAGGTTTAATATGTAGGAATGTAAACTGGTCAAGTTTCATATTCCTGTTGGTGTAAAGTTATCTGCGAATCAGTGTCCCAAGACACATGAAGAAGAGGATGACATGTCTCATTTTCCATATGCGAGTGTAGTTGGCAGTTTTATGTATACAATGGTCTGTACTAGACCGGACATTGCACATGTAGTGGGATTTTTGAGCAGGTATATGTCAAAACCAGGGAAGGAGCATTGAAAAACAGTAAAAAGGGTTTTCAGGTATTTGTGTGGCACTGGTAGCTATGGATTGTGCTACGAAGGAAGACTGGGATTGGACAGAGTGGTGGATATACATGGCTTTGTGGATGCAGATTGGGCTGGAGATTGGATCGTAGGAGATCTACAAGCGGGTATGTGTTTAACCTGTTTGGAGGAGCAATAAGTTGGATGAGAAAAAGACGGGATGTAGTGGCACTTTCAATTACAGAAGTTGAATACATGACAACCACTCATGCAAGTAAGGAAGCAGTATGGTTACAAAGATTGTGTTTAGGTATTGGGTTGGTACAACAAGATGTAAGGATAGAGTGTGATAGCCAGAGTGTAATTTTTCTAGCGAAGAACCCTGCTTATCATTCAAAGACAAAGCACATTGATGTTCAATATCACTTTGTGAGAGACATGATTGAAGAAAAGAAAGTATCATTGATGAAGTTGGACACTTTGAAGAATATTGTAGACTCATTAACAAAATCTGTGAGCACTAAGAAGTTTTGTTGGTGTAGAGGATCCATGGGCATTGCTTCCCTGGATTGTTGACTATGTAACCCTGTAACCCCCTTGTTGGCCCTTGACCAAGTTTTGAGGATTCTTGGTCATGTTTGACCTGATTTTGGGACTTCGACAGGCTGTCGAAGGTAGAGCACAAGACAAAGCAGAGATTGTGGGATCTTGTCCCCTTTTAGGTCCCTTTTTGGGATTTGGGATTATGTAATGGGTATGGGAATGTCGACCCATGGGTTCACCCATGCTTAGGCCTATTTTATAATGTATAAATAGAAGGTTAGGCAATGTAAGAAGAGGCAGTTGCAAGTTGGCTAAGTGCCAGAGTTGGATCTGTGTGATCAAGAGTTGTAAGTGCTTTGGTGCATACTATGTGAGACTTGCAGAGCTAAGTGCAATTCATTGTAAGAAACTATGGAAGGTTGTGTTCTTAGATCTACTCAGGGAAGGAGGATCTAGCGAGCTGTGCAGATCTCATGTCCTCTACAGAGTAGGGTTTTTTAGGCTCTGTTCATGTAACTGATTGAAGAATCTAATAAAGAAGACAAAGAGTTGGTGGATATATCCCCGGGGTGGGGGTGAACCACGTGCATGCTGTGTTGCTCTGCTTTGTGAGATGTATTGATGTGTTTATATTTTAATGTGCTTAGTGATTTAATATAGATGAATGATATGTTGATGCTTAGTGCTTAATGATATGGATGGATGTTATATATGACTTATGTACATATGCTTAGTGCTTGAATATGCTAGATCTGATTTGTTTCATCGTGCTAAGTGTTGCTAGATGCTAGATCTAGTTGAATACTGTAATGCTCTGTAGTTAGGGTTTAACTGGGCTGTAAATGAGACTGAATATTGATGAATGTTAATTGTTGACTGCTTTATTAAGTGTTAGAATCACAGATCTCTATCCCAGCTAAGGTTACAGACATCTGAGTCCTGTAACCACCCCTGACTCTACCTCGGGTGAGACTTCATCTGCTTCGCAGGTGTTGTTGAAAGGGTCGATAGTTAGGGTTTTTTTGGTACATTGTTGTAGCGTTGAACCCTGGGTCTGCCCCTGTGCCAACAAATGGTTCCATTGTCGGGAATTGAAACTGTGATTGTTGGGAACTGAGGAAAAAGAAGTTTTGTGTGAAGATTCAACCTGAAATTGTGAAAGATTTGTGCTTAGATGTGCATAGTATTCTACTCGATCTGTGAAGCTCTGTGCCAAGAAAGGTCAGATCTGAAGAAAAGAGGTAATATCTGCAAGCTATGTGCTCTGATAAAGGTAAGAATAGTAAAAAAATTTGGATCTGGAAGCTTTGCGCTCTATTGAAGATAAGATTAGTGGAAATTTTTGTTTCTAAAGTATGGATCTAGTTATGTTTGATAAGATTTGTCCTAGCTTGAAAACTAGGGCACTGATAGATGAAAGAATATTTGATGTGAGTATATATGATAAGAATAGTGAAAGATATGGTATACCTATGCATAGAGAGAATGTTTGGACTAACAAATGGATGCAGGATCCTAGAAAGATTTTTTTGCAGGTTAGCTACCATGATCCTAGTGCGTAGTATAGGAAAGGCTGGGGATCATTTAAGAGAAAGAGAGGATTAAACCTTTGTTACAGTTGCATAAAACAGGGACATATGGCTAAAAAATGCCTTGGAAGAATACCTAGTTTCCTCTGTTGCAAAGCTATGGACCATGAAGTTTTGGATTTCCCTAGAATGATTTATAAGGTTGAAAGGATGAATATGAGACAAGAAGAACACGAGAAAGGTCAAGCAACTGAGATTATGATAGAACCCCAGAAAGAATCCGAAAAAAGTATTGCTATAGATGAAAGAAACCCTGAATGACCACCAACATATCATCTTATCAGAGATCTTCAAAGAAAAATAATGCATTGAAATAAGAATAGGAGACTTCGACATTGACTGTGTTCTGGATGAGGAAACACAGGTGAATATCATGACAGAAAGAAATTGGGAAATTCTAGGAAAACCTACTATGATTCCTTCTGTTAGCGACATTATTTGTCTTGGACTCAAAAATACCCAGGTCTGCAGGTTACACGGGAAGCGCCCTAGCACAACGCGGGAGAATCTCTTTTCGGATCACAAGTCAAGCGAGTGGGCGAAGTTTTGATGTCAGCGGCCGAGATCCACCTACAAAACCGATCGACGTGCATCGAGATTTCGGGGCTGCCAAGTTGCCCGGGTTTTAACATGAAGGATAGCACCAGTAGTTCAAGGCAAACCTGGGTCGTCCGATCCAGTTAAGATAGGTGGAAGCCAGTCGACGTATCGGGGATCTCTATTTCGGGAAACAAAAAGCTTCTCATCCTTTACAGCTGAAATCATTGATCAACAAAACGCCGAAAGCGCCTTTGGAGCCAAGCCCACGATCCTAGCCCTGGGTCACATCAAGCAAGCCTGGGATTGAAAGCAGCCCCTTTCTAATTAGAGGATGCTATCTCGACCACACATCTTAGGGACACGCGGCGCGCACCCATGCCATGTCGGCATTTGGGAGTTCGAGGGGTAAGCGCTCCTCATTATTTCACATTTCGAAACCTCGAATCCCG
The DNA here is from genome assembly GCA_009831015.1 of Picea engelmannii. Classification (NCBI taxonomy): domain Eukaryota; kingdom Viridiplantae; phylum Streptophyta; class Pinopsida; order Pinales; family Pinaceae; genus Picea; species Picea engelmannii. The sequence goes on along the minus strand of ML844640.1, from coordinate 17,690 downwards.
AAATGCCGAAAGTGTCCAGGACCCAGGCCCACAACATCACCAAATAAGTTCAGGGCCGTCAAATCTAGGGGGACGCGCGTCGCCAACCCAGACCATCTCTGTGTTTCTCTCATCGCGATGTCAAGGGACAGAGGTCAGCCCCTTACTATTCACGAACGCCGAAAGATCCTTTGAGAGTAAACACAGGGTCGCAGCCCGTAGTCACCTAGGAAATAAAAGAGTTGAGCAAAAGGGGCCGAAGGCATCTGGTCCAGTCGCCGAAAGGTTCATCGTGTTCTCCGGGTGCCATTTGATCCGACCTCGAGCTTGTTTTCGCTTGAAGTAAATGAAGGTAAGAAAGAGTGGTTGAAACCTCTCTTCATACATTGAGTGCAAGATATGGAGAGCCTGATCAGTGGTCTATTCGAGAGGGTCATGTGTACCATTTTCTCCAAAGAGGCCATGCTTAGTCTTCAATTAGCCAAAGGGGGTCTGCACACGCTAACTTGGCACTTAATGGCTCAACTACTCCCCTTGCAGGGGCCATGCACAGTTAAGGTGGCGTCTGACAGGGATTATCCATCTGAATTTGGCTTTGCAGGAGACTTCTTGTCTGATGAATGTTAGATTTTCTTTCGCATATTTGTCTACACTGTATTAGAATGGCTCGGAATTGGAGAATCCAGTCGAGCGGTAATTGTTATAGGATGATGTAGAGTTTGATCACTGTAACAGTTGCACTGTTTCTAATCTGTCTCTGTGATTTTCTTAGCGTTGAACAACTTGGAATTGGAGAATCCAGTCAAGTATCCCCCTCTCAGTTTCTTGAAGCTCTGAACCAGAGGATCTCACATTCAGATTTTTTCTTCTACGAATTCCTGAAAGGCCCATTGCCTGAGGTAGTTTGTCCACTCCCCTCACCAAGTCTTCCACCTGCTCATTTTCAAATCAACCCACTGACTGAAGTTAGATCAAGACCTCCTTTGTTCCTCGCATGCCGGACCCAGTCCCTGAGTTTGAGTGATATATTCTCAAGTCTCTACCCATTTGATCACCCCGTTAAACAAATCGTGACATAAAAACTGATGGGCGTCGGGCTTTTCTCTTGCTGCAATCCAAGAGTGACTTATGTGGCCAACATTTCTGGTGCCGTTGCCGGGGAAGGAGTTGAGAATCTTCCCTAGGATTGAACGACATTGAGCTTCTGATTCTGAAGGTGCATTAGGTATCAGAGCCTTTTCAAGATTGCTACTGTGCACCTGGCAACTCCATTGTGATGACTCTGCTAGGGAGAACCTGCTCTATTAATTGTGGCTTTCAGAGGCAGACGCAGGCGGTCCCACCCACAACTGCCTCTAGCTACACCAGGAACTGATCTAGAGTTAGTTCTCAGGAAAGGAAAGGCCTCTTAAGGAGAAGCTCCTTCCACCGAACCAGGTAATTCACCATCTCTTTTTGTAAGAACTCCATTTTCTCTTCCTCAGTTTCCTAGCAGACCGCTTTCTGAAGTTTCTCGTTTCCTGAATTTTGGGAGTGTTCCTGTTGAGGTTTCCCCCCCTGGTCTGGGATTAGAGGGAGAAATCCTTGTCACTCTTGTTTCCTCTGAAGCTGCACCTTGGCATAGATCCAGGACCACAGAAGGTTTTCCCACTCCTGGCCTTACCACTCCACCTCTTGTTACTGTGGCCGCTTCTGCGCAAAGAGAAACATCCACTGATTTAAGCTTGCTAGCCTTCTCCTTAAATCCCCTCTTGTTTCCCACTCCACTTCGGGACTCATTCCCAGTAGCCCCTTCGTGAACTCCCTCTCCTCCAAGTTCTCCTCCACCTAATATCCCTATGGCAAGAGAAAATCCCCCTATGACCAGAATGGAGGCCATTATAGCTGCTAGGTATGCTCCCCTCGTGCTACCGCAGCCTCCCAACGCCCTCCCAGCAGATGGTTACCTCAAACAACAGCCCAAGTTTACAGGTGAGGGGGACATAACTACAGAAGAACACCTAGAAGCCTTTTACAGTTTCACGGATGATAATAACATCATGCATGAAGACGTACGGATGAAGATTTTTGTCCATAGTCTCCAAGGTGAGGCTAGAAAATGGTTTAAGGCCCTGCCTCCTGGATCTATTGATGGGATCGAAGCTTTAGATAATACCTTTTTAAGACAGTGGGGATATAAAAAGGACTTCATGTATTACATGACAGAGTTTGGGTCTTTGAAGAGAAAGGAAGGAGAATCTGTCTCTAATTTCTCTAAGAGATTCAATAAAATGTATAATAAAATTCCCGCTGAGATAAATCCCTCAGAAGCCTCGGATAAGATCACTTATGCTAGCGCCTTTGATCCCGATTTATGCCTCCTGTTGAGGGAAAGAAGAGTCGCTACCCTGACCCACATGCAGGATGCAGCTGTGGAGGTAGAATCTAACATATTGGCTATTGACCGACTCAGGAACACTGTTGGTAGAAACATATCCAGGCAGAGGCCTGAAGCTTCCTCATCCAATTCCTCTCCCCTGCCCCTTCAGATAGATTAAACAACTAGGGTACTTAAGTCACTTTCTGCTAGAATGGAAAGGTGGGAGTTAGAAGGGAAGCCCATGTACAGAAATCACCAGAATGTTGATGGTAGAGGTTTCAGGAGAACTAATAACAATGGACCGCAGGCCTTCCCAAGGGAGCAAAGGGAAAAAGACAGAGAAGATCAAAGGATTCGAAACCCTCTCCAAAATAACCTAGTTACTCATGAGGGAGGGGAGGAGATAGACGAGTTCGACCCCAAAATTCATTGTGTTGAAGAAGCTCCTCCTTTTCCCCATTTGACTCAGTCTGCATATGAAAAATCCTTGATGAACATCCAAATCCATGAGTTAGGTAAGGGAGAAAAGGCCGGTCACACCTCTAACAGATACAACCTCAGGTCAAGAAAGAAAGAATGAGACTTTGACAGCCAAGACCAGCCCCTCATAGCAGATGGGCCTACTAAATCTGCAGCAATCACTACTAAAGAAAAGAAAACTCAGAGTGCTTCTCCAGCAGTCAAAGAGCCTGCCACTGAGGTAAGGGAAGCTCCTAAGCCTATCCCATCCTTCAATTTTTAGCATGAGATTTAGAAGATTAGAATTCTTGTACCCTTATCTGAACTCGTCAAAAACGAAGATTTCAAAAGATCCCTCTCCAAGTTGCTACAATCTGAGTCCCCCCAGCCTTCCACTGACTCAATAAATCTTCAGGATGAAAAGCCAGCAGTTGTCCTAGGGCCCATGGTAGAAGATAGAGATGATTCATCCCCTCCCTTCTACACATCCCTGAATATACATGATAAAGTGTTGCATAACTGCCTCATGGATTCAGGGGCTTCCCATAACCTTATGCCCAAAATAGTAATGGAAGAGTTGGGACTGGAGGTGACAAAAGCTTATCATGATTTGTATTCTTTTGACTCACGAAGAGTGCAGTGTCTAGGAGTCATCAAAGACCTGGTGGTTTCTTTGTTTCAGCTGCCCATGAAAAGCATGGTCATGGATATTTCTGTAGCAGACGTTCCCCCCAAGTTTGGCATGGTGTTGTCAAGGTCTTGGATTAAAAGACTTGGAGGAACGTTACAGATGGATCTCACATATGCCACCATTCCGGTCTATGGAGGGGAACATAGGAGGTTGTATAGAGAAGCCCAGCTAGCATATATTGTCAGTGATGAAGAAAACCCCACTAATCACCCCATCTTTGCACTCGACACCGATCTAGGGTCTAGTTTGTTACAGATCACTGGATTTCCTGAGGCCCCATTACAGATCAGAAAGCAACCCATTCTTAATCAGCAGATACCTCCTCCAACCACCTCTGTTTGGAAGATGTTCTTTGACGGAGCCTCCTCCAGTATAGGCACAGGCACTGGGGTGATTTTCATATCGCCCTGCCAAGAGACCATATCCCTGTCATACAAGCTGGAATTTGAAACTACCAACAACGTGGCGAAATATGAAGCTCTTGTTCTGGGTATGAGGGATGCAAAATAAATGGGAATCAAAGAGGTGTCAGTGTTCATAGATGCAGAATTGATAATCCAATAGGTCAGGGATATTTATCGGGCCAAGCATCCTCGGCTCAGGAGCTACAGAAATGAGGTATGGGACCTGATTGATAATTTCTTCTCAGCTTTCAACATTATCTTTATCCTAAGGGAAGAAAATACCTCGACCGACTCCTTAGCAGTCTCAGCTAGTCTGTTCAGGATTCCTCTGCCACCGAAGATCCATGGTGAGGTCGAAATAAGATACAGGCCATCCATCCTGGACAATGTAAAGCATTGGGAGGTATTCGAGGACGATCTTGAAATCAAAAATTTTCTTCAGGCCATCGATGAGTTTTCGGCATTTCACATTGATCAGGATCCTGATCCCGAAGGTGACCCCCCCCCTTTGAGATATTCTTAAATAAAATCGTTAATCACCAAATTATTCAGCTGCCCAGTAATCACATTCCAAGGGTACTAGTCCCTTTAGAGAGGTTGTTTGACAAGAACGATGTGGCAGTTAATGGTGGTGTTTCAAATAAATATGTTGATATAGACGAATGCAACATCGACACGCAAGAGAAACCTAGGTTTATCAAATTATCGAGCAACTTGACCAGTGAACAAAGGGCGGAATATACCGAGTTGCTAAAAGAGTTCGCTGATTTGTTTGCATGGACGTACGAAGACCTCAAGACTTACGACACATCTGTCATTGAGCACAAGATCCCACTGAAAGAAGATGCTAAACCATTCAGACAGAAGCTGAGACAGATAAATCCCATGTTGCTACCTGTCATGGAGAAAGAAGTGAAGAAGTTCTTAGATGCCCAAATCATTGTCCCCTTGAGATCTTCTGAATGGGTGGCCAATTTGGTCCCAGTAAGGAAGAAAAGTGGAGAAATCAGACTCTGTGTTGATTTCAGAAACCTGAACAGGAGCTCAAGGAAAGACAATTACCCCCTGCCCAATATGGAACAAATACTGCAGAGGGTAACCGGTGCATCTAGGATATCCATGATTGATGGATTTTCTGGATATAATCAGATATCAGTCATACCTGAGGACAGAGAAAAAACGGCCTTCACCACTCCTTGGGGCACATTCATGTATGCCAAAATGCCTTTTGGATTGATGAATGCAGGGGCAACTTTTCAACGAGCCATGGACATAGCCTTCATCGGGGAGAAAGACAAATCTGTGATGATCTACCTGGATGACATAAAAAAATTCTCCAAGTCTGACAAGGAGCACTGTGGTCATATAAGAAATTTTTTTTTGAAGTGTCGGAGGTTCGGCTTATCCTTAAATCCTAGAAAATCTTTGTTTTCTATGAAGGAGGGGAAGCTATTAGGCCATATAGTATCAGAAGAAGGGGTGAGGATTGATCCTAGCAGGGTAGAGGCGATTCAAACCCTGTCACTTCCTAGATCCAAGAAGGAAGTTCAGGCCTTTTTGGGGAAGATTAATTTCTTAAGGAGATTCATCTCAAATTTTGTTGAGTTGGTGAAAAATATCACAGCCATGCTCAGGAAAGGAAATGAAGTGAAATGGACCACTGAACCCAGGGAATATTTTACACAAATAAAAAGGGCATTGACTGAGGCACATGTGCTGATCAGTCCTAACTATTCCAAAGGATTCCTAATTTTCTCTTTTGCTTCTTTTGATACAGTAGCGGCAGTCTTGTTGCAGAAAAATGAGGAAGGGCGAGAACAACCCATTGCTTTTTTCAGCAAAGCATTAAGAGATGCAGAGGTTAGGTATGAAATCATGGAAAAACAGGCCTATGCCTTAGTAAAATCTCTCAAATCTTTTAGAGTCTACGTCTTGCACTCAAAGGTGGTAGCATACGTTCCTTCAGCCTCTGTGAAGGACATCCTTATACAACCCGACATGGATGGGAAAAGAGGGAAGTGGATTGCCAAAATCCTAGAGTTTGATCTGGATATTAAGCCCACCAAGTTGATAAAGGGGAAGGGTTTAGCCAAGCTGCTGGCTGAATCCAATTGCAAATCCTTAGGGATTAGCTACATCAACGTCTGCTCAAAAATTCTGCAAGTTGAGTCATCCAATAAGAATTCTCGGGGTTCCTTATCACTAGCAGCATGCACCTGGTACAAGGATATTTTGTATTTTTTGCAAGAATTGAAGCCTCCTGATGGAATGGGAAAAAGCAAGGTGAGAGATTTAAAGCTCAAGGTGGTCAGATATTGCCTCATTGACCAAGACTTGTATTGGAAGGACCCTTTAGGGGTATTTTTAAGATGTCTGGACCCGCAAGAAGCCCAGAAGGTTATACTTGATTTCCATAACAGCCTTTGCGGGGGGCATCATTTCTGGAAGACCACAGCTCATAAGATCCTCAGGGATGGATATTACTGGCCTACTTTATTCACTGATGTCTGCAGAGAAATCAGAGCTTGTATCAAATGCCAGAAGTTTTCAGGAAAACAACAACTCAGATCACTGCCATTAAAGCATGTAGTAGCTTCGACAACTTTTCAGCAGTGGGGGTTAGACTTCATTGGAGAAATTCATCCTCCCTCAAGCGGCCAACACAGATGGATCCTGACTGCGACAGAATATTTCACCAAGTGGATAGAAGCTGCCCCTACCAGGAGTACTTCTCACAAAGTAATTATCAGCTTCCTGGAGGATATCATAGCCAGATTCGGCTGTCCTAGCAAAATCGTCATCGACAATGCCGCCTCTTTCAGGTCTGAGCCTTTGGTCAAGTTCTGTGAGCAATTTGAGATTTCTCTGATTCACTCTACTCCCTATTATCCTCAAGGAAATGGATTGGCTGAGTCTTCCAATAAAAGTTTGATCAAGCTCATCAAAAAATTATTGGAAGACAATAAAAGGGCCTGGGATTCAAAGCTCAAATTTGCCTTATGGGCCGACCAGGTGACGACAAAGAAGTCTTTGGGCATCTCACCTTTCCAACTTGTTTATGGAACAAAAGTTGTTTTCCCTACTCAGCTCTCTTTATCCGTAGCAAAATTCCTCTAGGACCTTGAAGGAGAACCTGACCATATGGTCAGAAGGATTCATCAATTGGTGGAAGTTCAACAAATCAGGGAACAGGTCATGGACAGGGCCTACCATCATCAACAGAATATCAAGCAAACCTTTGACAAGAAGAGAAAAAAGAAAGATTTCGAGCTGGGTGATCTGGTGCTCAAATGGGATGCACCCAGGCAGGATAGGGGCAAACACAGTAAGTTTGATGCCCTCTGGTTTGGGCCTCTCAAGATCTCTGAGGTGTTTTCAAACAACACTTACAGGTTGTAGGATTTGGAAGGCAAAGAAGTTTTTGATGGCCCAGTAAATGGGCATTTCTTAAAAAAATGTTTTTTGTAAGTCGTAGGTGGCTTCTTTTGTTTTGTAAATATTGTTTTTTGTTTTCTGTTTTCGGCTTAATAAATGACTCCATAGACCAACAGCAAGGCACTGAAACTGCAGAATGAGTTCTCAGAGCATCACAGGGATGACTCTATCCCCCATGGAGCCTAATGTTAGCAACATTATTTGTCTTGGACTCAAAAATACCTAGGTCTGCAGGTTACACGGGAAGCGCCCCAGCGCAACGCGGGAGAATCTCTTTTCGGATCACAAGTCAAGTGAGTGGGCGAGGTTTTGATGTCAGCGGCCGAGATCCACCTACAAAACCGATCGACGTGCATCGGGATTTCGGAGCTGCCAAGTTGCCCGGGTTTTAACACGAAGGATAGCGCCAGTAGTTCAAGGCAAACCTGGGTCGTCCAATCCAGTTAAGACAGGTGGAAGCCAGTCGGTGTATTAGGGATCACTGTTTCGGGAAACAAAAAGCTTCTCATCCTTTACAGCTGAAATCGTCGATCAACGAAACACCGAAAGTGCCTTTGGAGCCAAGCCCACGATCCTAGCCCTGGGTCACATCAAGCAAGCCTGGGATTGAAAGCAGCCCCTTTCTAAATAGCGGATGCTACCTCGACCACACATCTTAGGGACATGCAGCGCACACCCGTGCCATGTCGACATTCGGGAGTTCAAGGGGTAAGCGCTCCTCGTTATTTCACATTTAGAAACCCCGAATCCCGAAATGTTGAAAGTGTCCAGGACCCAGGCCCACAACATCACCAAATAAGTTCAGGGCCGTTAGATCTAGGGGGACGCATGTCGCCAACCCAGGCCATCTCGGCGTTTCGCTCATCGCGATGTCAAGGGACAGAGGTCAGCCCCTTCCTATTCACGAACGCCGAAAGCTCCTTTGAGAGTAAACATAGGGTCACAGCCCGTAGTCACCTGGGAAATAAAAGAGCTGCGCAAAAGGGGCTGAAGGCGTCTGGTCCAGTCCCCGAAAGGTTCATCGTGTTCTCTGGGTGCCATTTGATTCGACCTCGAGCCTGTTTTCTCTTGAAGTAAATGAAGGTAAGAAAGAGTGGTTGAAACCTCTCTTTATACATTGAGTGCAAGATATGGAGAGCCTGGCCAGTGGTCTGCTCGAGAGGGTCATGTGTACCATTTTCTCCAAAGAGGCCATGCTTAGTATTCAATTAGCCAGAGGGGGTCTGCACACGCTAACTTGGCACTTAATGGCTCGGCTACTCCCCTTGCAAGGGCCATGCGCAATTAAGGTGGCATCTGACAAGGATTATCCCTCCGAATTTGGTTGAAGGGACACCAAGCCTTGGGTGACTGGGCACAACTCTGTGAGGTGAATTTTCCTGAGTAGATAGACTCAGTCTTTGTATTTTGTAAGGCATCAATGGTTGAGAAAGGCTCCAGGTGGTAAATTTTAATGAAGCATTGTTTTCCTGGTTATGTCTGGACTCTTGAGACTTCTTGTCTGATGAATGTTAGCTTTTCTTTCGCATATTTGTCTACACTGTATTAGAACGGCTCAGAATTGGAGAATCCAGTCGAGCGGTAATTGTTATAGGATGATGTAGAGTTTGATCACTGTAACAGTTGCACTGTTTTTAATCCATCTCTGTGATTTTATTAGCGCTGAACGACTTGGAATTGGAGAATCTATTCAAGTCTCCCCCTCTCAGTTTCTTGAAGCTCTGAACCAGAGGATCTCACATTCATAGTTTTTCTTCTACGAATTCCTGAAAGGCCCGTTGCCTGAGGTAGTTTGTCCACTCCCCTCACCAAGTCTTCCACCTGCTCATTTTCAAATCAACCCACTAATTGAAGTTAGATCAACACCTCCTTTGTTCCTCGCATGCCGGACCCAGTCCCTGAGTTTGAGTGATATCTTCTCGAGTCTCTACCCATTTGATCACCCCGTTAAACAAATCGTGACATAAAAACTGATGGGCGTCGGGATCTGCTCTTGCTGCAATCCAAGAGTGACTTCTGTCGCCAACACCTTCATTAGGAGGAATAGGATTATTCGGAGGAAAGTTGATCACCCTATGTGGAAGACTTACCCAGATATCTATGAGTGCCAATGGAACTTCGACAAAGGCATAATTTGAAGTTGTTAAATTTATTGAGAACAACGCTCCATTTGCTATGTTACTAGGAAAACCTTGGATTGAAGGAGATCAGGCCAGAAGGAAAGAAGAAGAAATCTTAGAGCAAAAGCAACAAAAGTTGAAAGATTCCATGACTAGGAGGATCACACACTTGATTGAACAACATGAGAACCGAACAAAGCTATTTAAGGCTAGAGACTTGGATGTCGATGTAGGAAGAACACTAGAAGATTTGCAGACGACTGAAGTACCTATTCCAGATACATATGAAGTATTACCCCTGATTTATAAGAAAGAATCTCACCAGCACGAAGTTACTCTGCCAAAAGAAGACAAGAATTAGAATGGAAAAAGGAATTTTGAGACGAAGCTCACCAGAAAGAAGGCTAGAAAACTAAGTAAGAAGAGAGCTAAAATCGAAAAGTTACAGAAGGTTCCAGAGGGAACTTCGCAGAAGAAAATTTTGGCAAATTGGAACTTCGCTGAGATATCAGAACTGCGTCACATGGAACTTCGCCATGGCGATGCAATATAGTCGTTGGGGACAGTATAACCGTTCAATCGACGACCCGAACTGGTAGAAAGGCATTTATGATCAGAAATTTCTCCACCAGACCATTGGGACTACGCCATAATGGACAGAACTAAGTTAATGAAGGATTCTCATCTGTTGCAAGAGATTCGTTTCCAAGTTATATATTTATCCCATCGTGCCATGCAACGAGAACACTTTTGCTAACCATGAATCTGAGCCCGCAGACTAGTTGATTTCACAGAGTGATCATCGCGCTATTATCATCCATACCGAAAGAAACAGTCAACAGAGCACTCTGCTCTGTGACAATCTTAGAGCCACAAGCAGAATACCAAGTCACACATCAAGTAGAGCAGCTCGCAGAAGCTATCCAGCAGCTATAGCAACAAATAGCAGACTTAGAGCTCCGCACAGTTCCCAGAACCCCGCAGGACATGAGGGAACAAAAAGAAGCAACTGCTCAAAGCGCAGTTGAGAGAATAAAGGCCCTTTCCATGGAATGTAAGAAACTCACTGATCACAGTGCCCAGACCTATGAGAAACTCACTGAGAATCCAGAGCTGAAGGCATTGGAGTCGCAACTCCAATAGGTGAATTATTAAGAAGAAACAATACAGGCACAGTTGAAGCCCCTGTCAGTTGTGGAAAGAATGAAGCAATCCCAGGAGCAACAAACTACCCAGCAACAGGTCCACACTATCCAAAGAAAATTCATGGAAGTGACTCAGAGGCTCCAACCTATACAGGATAAGGCTTACCAACTGTTCACAGAGATTGAAGGCCGAGGAGCAGAACTGGAGCAAGTCGTCACTGCAGCTAAACAATGCCTAGAGGGACCTGTCAACAAAGCAGTCATACAAGAGTTCATTGAAAAAGAGGTCATGGCACAACAACAATTCGAAGCATATTGAGCCACGCTCGAGTCTTTTGAGGTAGAACTAGTCAAATCAGAGTGACTCGGAACGAGTCACAAGTGAGTGTTGGGGGCATGTTGGCCCTTGCCCAAGTTTTGAGGATTCTTGGTCATGTTTGACCTGATTTTGGGACTTCGATGGGATGTCGAAGGTGAATCACAAGACAAAGCAGAGATCGCGGGACCTCGGCCCCTTTTAGGGCCCTTTTTTGGATTTGGGATTATGTAACGAGTATGGGAATGTCGGCCCATGGGTTTACCCATGCTTAGGCATATTTTGTAATGTATAAATAGAAGGCTAGGCAATGTAAGAAGAGGCAGTTGCAATTTGGCTAAGTGCTAGAGTTGGATCTGTGTGATCAAGAGTTGTAAGTGCTTTGGTGCATACTATGTGAGACTTGCATAGATAAGTGCAAGTCATTGTAAGATACTGTGGAAGGTTGCGTCTTAGATCTACTTGGGGAAGGAGGATCTAGCGAGCTGTGCAGATCTCTTGTCCTCTGCGGAGTAGGGTTTTTTAGGCTCTGTGCATGTAACTGATTGAAGAAGCTAATAAATAAGACAAAGAGTTGGTGGATGTAGCCCCAGGGTGGGGGTGAACCACGTACATGCTGTGTTGCTCTGCTTTGTGCGATGTATTGATGTGTTTATATGTTAATGTGCTTAGTTCTTTAATATAGATGAATGATTTGTTGATGCTTAATGCTTAATGATATGAATGGATGTTAGATCTAACTTGTATACATATGCTTAGTGCTTGAATATGCTAGATCTGATTTGTTTCATCGTGCTAAGTGCTGCTAGATGCTAGATTTGGTTGAATATTGCGATGCTCTGTAATTAGGGTTTAACTGCGTTGTAACTGAGACTGAATATTGATGAATTTTAACTGCTGAGTGCTCTGTTAAGTGCTATAATCATAGATCTGTGTCCCAGCTAAGGTTGCAAACATCTGAGTTCTACAACCACCCCCGCCTATACCTCGGGTGAGACTTCATATGCTTCGCAGGTGTTGCTGAAAGGGCCAGTAGTTAGGGTTTTGTTGGTGCGTTGTTGTAGCGTTGAACCCTGAGTATGCCCTTGTGCCAACACCCTTGTATCCAAAGAAAACAACAAGTGGGAGAATGTTGGGTATGTGTTATATTCTTTGCACGACTAGTTGTTGGGTATGTGTTATTTTCTGTATCGGGACCGCATTTTTTTTGCCTCGGGACCACATTATATTTAGGTGGTTTTTCAGCACATGGTTTCTTTGCCGATGGTTTTCTATTTACGGTTAAGGAATTAGGGTTTTGGACTAATCCAAGTCATTGGGTTAGGGTTTTGGATGTCGCTGGCTCCTATATGTATTTTGTATTGTAAACATTGTAACACGATGAATAATATAGAATATGTTGGTTTTCCCGGTTAGGGTTTCCAAGGGAAAAATCTTTGTGTAATGTATGTATTTTCCATTGTATCTTTTGTGTTCCTTTATTGAATATTTGTTTGCAGTAGATATTTTACAAGGTTAGAATTTACAAATAATAGGTAGAGGCAAAGTCAAGCTTGGGAGCAAAGATGCCAAGGAAGAAATTGTTCTATTGGTCGAATATATGAAACACAATATTTTGAGTGTGAGTCAAATGTGTGATCAAGGACACAAACTTTTGTTTGACTCAAAAAAATATGAGATCATAAAATAAGGATCAGGAAAATTGGTAGCTACAACTAGAAGAACCTCAAACAACATATATGTCCTGGATGAGATTGGAAGGGGAAAATGTTGCTTAGGAAAGGAAAATAAAATTTGGCTCTAGAAAAGAAGGATGGGTCACATGAACTTTGATAACCTTGTAAAACTAAACATAAAGGAACGAGTGAAAGAAATGTTTGAGATCTCAAAGCCAACAGATACTTTGTGTGAGCATTGTCTACAAGGAAAACAAACCAGGACCAAGTTCACATCAAAAGAGTACTCCATGACAAAACCATTGGAGATTGTACACATTGATCTATGTGGACCTACAAGAACAAAGGGATTAAATGGTGAACATTATTTTATGCTCCTAGTGGATGACTACACAAGAATGACTGTAGTTTTCTTTCTTAGGAAGAAGTTAGAGGCATTCAAACACTTCAAGATATACAAACAAATGGTTGAAACCGAGATGGATTTGAAAATCAAGTGTTTGAGATCAGATAATGGCAGAGAGTTTAAATCAAAGGAATTTATGGATTTATGTGGTGAACATGGAATAAAAATACAGTTCTCAGTAGCCACGACACCTCAGTAGAATGGAGTTGTCGAAAGAAAAAATAGAATTGTAAAGGAAATGGCCAAAACCATGTTGAAAATTTCCAAGTTGAGTGACATCTTTTGGGCACATGCAGTACATACAAAAGTTCGTATCTTGAATATAGGAATGCTCAGAGGTAACAGTGATAATAATTCCTACGAGTTATGGAAAGGAAGATTGGAAAATGTGAAGCATTTCAGAGTATTTGGAAGTAAATGTTATATCAAAAGAGAAGATGGAAGGATTGGAAAATTTGACTCATGAGTTGACAAAGGCATACTAGTTGGGTATTCAAGCAAAAGCAAAGCATATAAATGCTTCATTCCAAGACTCAACAAAAACGTGGAAAGCATCATTGTAACAATTGATGAGACAGATATATAGAAGGACAAAGAAGGAAGCAAAGACTTAGAAGAGTGGGATGACGAAGAAGATCTAAAAGAGGAAGAAATAGAAGATGAAGAGCATAAAGAAGTAGAACAAGAGGAAGATGAGCAACATATGCCTCCTAAGACACCTAGCCGACGAGTACAAAAAAATCATCCACCAGAACAGATTATTGGGAGTAAAGATGTAGAAGTTGAAACCCAAAGAAGAATAATGTCACTAGAACAACGACACCTAGCTTTGTTATTTATAGTTGAACCAAGCAGTTTTGAAGAGGCCAGTAAGGATGAACACTTGATCAAGGAAATGGATGAACAATTGGATCAGATAAAGAAGAATGACACGTGGGAACTGATTCCTAGACTGAAAGACAAGAACATGATTGGCACAAAATGGGTATTTTGGAACAAGCTAAATGAGAATGGATAGGTAACCATAAATAAAGCAAGGTTAGTATGAAAAGGATATGCCTAGGTTGAGGGAACAGACTTCGAAGAAACCTTTTCCCCAATTTCCAAAATGGAAGCAATTAGATTAATCTTGGCTTATGTGTGTTCGAAGAAGATCAATGTATATCAGATGGATGTAAAATCAACCTTCCTAAATGGAGAGTTAGAAGAAGAAGTTTATATCGAGTATCCATAAGGATTTTAGTTGTCATAAAGGGAATATTATGTTTGCATGTTGAATAAATCTTTGTGTGGTCTCAAGCAATCCCCCAGAGCATGGTACTCAAGGTTGGACAAGTATTTACAACAACAAGGGTTCATGAAAGGCAATGCAAACAACAATCTCTACATAAAGGTAAATTGGGATAACATATTAATAATTGAATTTTATGTTGATGACATTATTTTTGGAAGTGATGATGACATGATGAGTCAGAAGTTTTCTTACAACATGCATAATGAGTTCAAAATGTCTTTGCTTGGTGAGTTGACTTTATTTTTGGGACTTCAGATATATCAGCGTGATACATGTATATTTATTTCACAAACCAAGTATATCAAAGAAATGTTAAAAATGTTTGGAATGGAATATTATAATCCCTTAAGTATTCATATTCAAACCAGTTGCAATTTGAGAAAAGAAGATGGATCCAAGGTTGCAGATCAGAGACTCTACAAACCAATGATTGACAACTTACTCTATGTGGCATCATCAAGACTGGATGTAATGCAAGCAGTTGGATAGGTAGCAATATTTCAAGCAGCACTAAAGGAAACCCACATTATGGAAGTAAAGAGAATATTCAGATATCTCAAAGCAACAAAATATTATGGGTTATGGTATCCAAAAGGAAATGAACTATCTCTAGTCTCTTATAGAGATGAAGATTGGGTTGGAAGCATTGAAAATGGAAGAAGTACAAATGGAGGAACTTTCTAATTGGGTGAGTGCCTAGTATCCTAGTTAAGAAAGAAACAATCATCAGTATCATTATCCACAACATAAGTAGAATACATTTTCGCAGCAACATGTTGTAATCAAGTCCTATAGATGAAACAAACTTTACAAGATATATAGGTGGACTATGATGAGGGAATTTCGATAATTTGTGATAACACCAGTGCTATTAGTATCTCAAAGAATCGAATATTGCATTCCAAGACTAAACACATTCTGATCAAGTATCACTTTCTATGGGAACATGATACAGAGAAGAAAATCAAGATAGAGTACATTGGGACAAAAGAGAAGATTTCATGTATCTTTACTAAACCTCTTCCGAGGGAGACTTTTGAGTATCTTCGACAGAGACTTGGAGTAGTTTTTGCCCCGTAATGAACTTCACAGTATCTAGAAGAACAGGATAGGGGGAGAGAATAAGTAAATATGACAATTCATGAAGACTTGGAGTCAAGAAATTTTGAATGATTTTCATATATGTCAATTATTTACACAAGGAAGCCCCATAAATACAAAAATTTCGCAGAACAATCTGACGCTTGTAGAGAGGGGAATAATTACAGCCTAAAAGTAGGAATTGAATTTTTGTTGGATATTCTAAAGATGTCAAAGGTTATGGACTTCTTCAACCTCATTCCAATGAAATTATTATTAAAGAGATGTTAAATTTGATGAAAAACTCTTGGCATGCGAGCCTAATTCGACATTTCTGTCATCTTCTATGTCTGTTCCATATTTTGTTCCTATTATAGTTTCTTCTATAGATGATGAAAGTGAGGATGAAAATCCACTTATGCCATCTTACCTTCCTCTTGATGAGTCCATTGAACATGAACCTACACCAACACCACCACTTCCTAGATGGGTCTATTCAACTCAAGAAGCAGTTGGTGATATTGTCGGTGATCCTACATATCAACATCGAACACATTCGTAGTTCCAATGAGCCTCTTCTCTTTTGGATCAATTTTCAGAGACTCATGATCCAAACACATTTGTAGAAGCTTTAGGTAATCCATATTGGCACACAACAATGAATGAAGAGTATCGTTCTTTAATGGCGAATGATACTTGGGATATTGTCCCTCTTCTGAAAGGAAGAAAATTTTTCAGATGTAAATAGGTGTATATAATTAAATATGCATCAGATGGAAGTGTTGAAAGACACAAGGCCCAATTAGTTTCCAAAGGATTCTCTCAAGTTGAAGGCATTGACTACAATGAAACATTTTCCCCTGTATCCAAAATGAATTCCATCTTCCTTGTTCTAGCTCTTGCTACATCACATAAATGGGAGGTCCATTGGATGGATGTTGAGTATTCCTTCTTACATGGGGATTTGAAAGAATAAATATACATGGAACAAACTCCTCATTATGTCCATAATGACTCCATCCTTGTTTGTTTCCTTAAGAAATATCTTTATGGTCTTAAGCAAGCTCCTCGAGCTTGGCTTACAAAAATTGATAGCTTTCTTTTTTACGCCAGGCTTTCTAGATGCCATTCTGACCCTAATGTCTATACCAATAAATTAGGAAGCCATCTCATAATCATTTTTCTTTATGTTGATGACCTTATACTCATTATTAGCGACCCTAAACTTTTAACCCATCTGAAATCTAGCCTTAAAAATAAATTTGACATGATAGACTTGGGCCATTTGCATTATTTCCTTAGCCTCCAAGCTTTGTAAACTAAGGAAGGTATTTCCCTTTCCCAGTCTAAGTATGCTTGTGACCTTCAACGCTTTCACATGGAAGATTCTAAAGCATCCTCCTCTCCCTTCCAGTCTGGATTCAAACTTACTACCACCTGTACTAGTCCCGAAGTTGATGCCACTTTGTATCGTCAGTTAGTTGGTAGCCTTTTATATTTGACTCATACCCATCTTGATATTTCCTTTGTTGTTGGTATTGTTGCCTGACATATAAAAACAACTCATGAAAGCCATTGGAAAGAAAGAAAAAGACTTTAGTATGTCCAGAGTACATTTTAATTTGGGATACATTATAGTTTAGGGGGGACTCCTTTTTTGGTTGGTTTCACTAATTCAGAATGGGTTGACAACCATGATGATAAAAATTCTACTCCAGGTTATGTTTTCAGCCTTGGTTCTGGACCTGTCATTTTGGATTTTAAAAAACAATAGTCTATTTATCTTTCTTCAACATAAGAAAATTATTGAGCAATGGTTAACACAAGTCAATAATCCTTGTGGTTTCAACAGATCCTTTCAGAGTTTGGATTCCAACAACATGATCTGACCACCCTCTGGTGCGAAAATCATAGTGTCATCAAGATTTCCAAAGATCTAGTTCAACATCAACACATCAAACACATCAAGCTACACATGCACTTCATCAGAAAGCTTATTCATGATCAAGTTATTGAAGTGCTCTTTTCCCTGCAAAATATCAAGTTGCAGGCATTTTTACAAAGTCTCTTACAGAAGTGAAGTTTTCCAAAATTTGATCTATGTTAGGATTTTAGGAAGTTGTCATTAAGGGGGGATAGGCTCTAATGCCTTCTTCCTTATCCTATTGTGTCACCTTTGTAAATCCTTCAATCCTATCCCAAGTTGTTCTTAAGGGGGGATGTTAGGATATTTAGACACTTAGGATTTAGTTAAGATCAACTTGGTATAATGTGTCTTTAGGTAAAAGTGTGTTTCTTTAGTATGCATTTGTAGTTATGTAATTTG
>ML844638.1:6195-35638 GCA_009831015.1 Picea engelmannii | reverse complement strand
ATATATATATATATATATATATATATATATATATATATATATATATATATATATATATATATATATAACCTTATCTCAAATCTTAATTTACTAATAAATACGATGAAGCATTAGATAAAAGTGTCCTCTTAAAATATTTAAATATGATAATAGAAAAGGTTAAGAATGGACATTATTTCAAGGTCATAAGCATATACATACTAAAAATAGCTCATATGCATAGAGTGTAATATACTATAAAAAAATATGTGTTAATTTACTAATAAATATGATGAAGGCATTAGATAAAAGTGTCTTCTTAAAATATTTAAATATGATAATATGTGATGTCTCGTCCTCAAGATTAGGCCAGCAGGGAGTGACTTAGTAGTCTATATGTTCCCGTAGACTATAGTCATGCATAAATAGGGAACCAGATGGAGAAATAATGAGGAATTAACGGCTAAACGATGAATTAAGCCAAAATACTTAGGAAAAGTCACTTAAGCCTAAGTCAACGGAGGATTAGAATGAAAAGGTGATAAGGGGGGGACTTAATTGACAAATAAATCACTTAGGAGGAAAGGTGCCTAGGTTAAGTGATGTCAACGAAGAATTAGGTCGGGAAAGATATAAATGGAGGAATTTGACCTAATTCTTCATTATGCATTGTTATGATTTGATGTTGAGAGCTTCTAGAGGAGGAGGAGAGCCGATCTTACTGTTTTGTGGATTTCTGGAGGAAACCACCACCCTTGATCGGTTTCGGTGTTGAGAGACACACCCTAGCCCATCGAAGATACCATCCAGGTATTTCATCGTTCATTTCAAAAGTATTCAGTGTGGAGGGCGCAACTCAGCCAAGGAGAGCGCAAGTTATTTTGAGGATTCATAGATCTGCAGTAGACCTGTGTCCCGATTGCAGATTCATTCCGACCCAGTAGAGATCCAACCAAGGCACTTCCATTGAGCCATCTATCATCAGATTTCGATGGTGGAATCTTACAGATCGATCCATCCAGCCATTTTGGGCACAGTCATTTTGGACAGACGTTTGGCGTTGCATGCAGATGTTTCAGGGTAGATCCAGCCAAACTCTTCCGACCCATTTCATCATTTGACGAGACGATCGTTTTGAGCCATATAGCAGCCGATTCCGACGGTGGAATCTTTTGGGGCACATTCAGTGTCAAAGGAGGGGCGTAAACCCCCCAGGGGTCCAGATCCGGTGCCGTAGAGGTCCGATCTAAGTTCCGACAGACATCTATTTCAGTATAGAGACCAAGGCGCATCTATTGGAGTAGTTCTGAGCACATTCCGATGGTGGGTTCTTCAGATCAGGTTTTCCAGCTGGTAGCGATTACCGTATTTCTCCGAAATCGCTCATTTTTGTCGATCTATCCGTGCATGCATCAGATCTTCTATCTTCGTATGATCACGGGTATTTTTTGTTATTCTATTATATTCCAATACAGATCCAAGAGATCTTACTGACGTCTAGATTCTATATTTCCAGTAGGCTATTGTATTTCCATGCTTGAACCGTTATTATTCATGATATTGAGCAGTTGACATTCTATACTCTTGCATGCACTCTTTTATGATTGTTAAACATTAAATATGAAACATGCACATGTAATAACCCACATGCACCTGCAATAACCAACATGCAACCACAATAATTGAAGAACACCTCAAACACACAGCTAAAACGCATCCAGAAACCCCCAGTGTATCAGATCTGCACGCCATAGCATTAGAACCATAGAAAATCTCTTGATCAGCCGGATTAGGGATATTTCAGTGGTATCGAAGCTTTAGTCCTGTCAGCCTGTGACTAAAGACCATGAATCCAGCAGAAGAACCAGATGGTCATGAGCACGAAGGTGACGAATATGTCACGTACAATCGGCATAGGGGAAGAAGGGACAGACCTAACTTTCCTCCCTTCCCTCCCAGTTCAAAGGAAGAGGTAGAGGCACTTAGAGAAGCAGAGCGACGAGCAGAGCGCGAGGCTAAGCGTGAAGCAGAGAAGAGGCTAGGTGACAGGTATGAATGACCAGAGGGCAGTGGTAAGGCCCTAGTGGATCCATACGTAGCCTTCATGGAGATTATCAGTGACATGCTAGCTAGCCAGCGGACCATGTCTCAGTATTTGGCTCAAGTAGCAGATAGATTGGCTATGGTAGATATTCCAGGCACTCAAGGCCCACATGCAGTGCATGGGAACTCAGGGGCAGGCAGTAGACCCCAGTCACCCACTCGCACGTATACCTCTGCAAGTAGGATTCCACGTTCGTTGTTTCCCAGCTTCCAGAGGGCAACCCCGGTAGCAGCACAGATACTGATAGCACAGAGACCGGCCACACATACAGAGGACATTGCAGAGTATCGGAGAGAGTATGTGGCCTTGGGCCATGACTTTCATCAGGACATGACCTTAGTCGAGTATTGTGTACTCAGACTAAGGAACCGTCCTAGAGAGCCACAGAGGGGAGGGCAGCAGCAGCAGCAGTAGGGGCATAACATTGACTTCATCCAAAAAGTTGGTAAACTCACCATACCTTCTTTTGATGGATCATCCAGATGCACTGCCAGAGCTTGGGTACAGAAACTAGATACCTACTACAAGCTCAACCAGATGACCGAGGTAGAGGCCATCAATTTCGCCACCCTACACTTGGAGGGTGAGGCACACGAGTGGTGGTATCATGGATTAGTGACATTGGGTCACAATCACATCACCTCCTACAGAGAGTTCACAAAGAGACTCATGGATAGATTTGATAGGAGGGATCCTGAGATCCACTTCAGAGATTTAGCCCAATTGAGACAAACTGGCACAGCAGAGGCATTCATTTCGGAGTTTCAGAGATTAGCAGTGGCAGTGACAGACATATCTGAGTCGCGATTGGTCATGCTATTCACTGAAGGGCTCACAGAACCCTTGAGAGGTTGGGTGAAGGCATACCGACCTCATTCCTTGCAGAACGTCGTCTGACGCACTAGAGATTTGGCAGATTCGGTGCCAAAAACTAAACCTTTCACTAAACCCTTTGTACCACACAGAGACAAGGATCTGAAGAATCTTCCAAGAAAATGGAAGGGCAAGCCCAAGTTGGATGATGATACATGACGAGAGTTGATGAGGAAGAAGCTTTGCTTCTCCTGCAAAGATCCTTGGGTCCCCGGGCATAGATGCATGGGGAAGGGATAGATCCACTATTTTGAGGTGCAATCAGGCAGTGAGGAGGAGGATGAGGATATTCAGGTACCGACAGATAGTGATTCAGAGACTGAGACCACACATGAGCCAGAGCAATAGCCAAAGAACCCTCAGATACCGGGCAGAGCCAAGCCCCGGGAGGAGGCCAAACCTCGTAGAGAGGTGAAAGCGGGAACCATAGCCACCCTTTCAGGAGTACCCAGGTACAACACTCTCAGGCTCAAGGGCCTTGTACAAGGGCAGCGCATGATAGCTTTAGTTGACGATGGGGCCACCCACAATTTCATAGATGCATCTTTGGTAGCCAGGAGAGGGTTACACACAGAGGATTTTGAGGGATTCCATGTGGCAGTGGCCGATGGATACATGATGACATGATTGGACATGATCCCTGACCTCGAGGTCAAACTTGGCAACTACACCCTAACGGACACTTTTTATGTAGTGGACCTATCAGATACGGATGTCGTGTTGGGAGTATAGTGGTTATATTCGTTGGGGGAGATTGGGTTCAACTATCAGACGTTGACCATGAGCTTCAGAGATGCCAATGGATCGAGAGTTGTGCTGAGAGGCATGTCTACAGGGGCGCCTCGAGAAGTATCGACAAAGAGGATGGAGCGGATTTTTCATCATGGTGATGTGGCTTACGCAACAGAGTGTTGGATCACCACGCAAAAAGACTAAGAGGGTCGGGAGCAGTACCACCCACAGATCAGAGAGCTTCTGGGATGATATGAGCCAGTATTTGGGCCGATACCACTAGGAAGACCGCCAGACAGGGGTTTTGAGCACATGATTGAGTTAGAGGCAGGGGCTACACCGGTGATTATAGCACCTTATAGACACCCCAAGAAATTTAAGGACAAAATTGAGAAAGCAATCAAAGAATTTCTCTCTATGGGGCATATCAGGCCCAGCAGGAGTCCTTTTGCATCTTCAGTAGTACTGGTACTGAAGAAGGATGGCACACTACGGATGTGCATCGATTACAGAGCACTCAACAAGAAAATGATCAAGAATCATTACCCTATTCCACACATAGATGAGTTGATGGATGAGTTACATGGGGCAGTCTTCTTCAGCAAGATTGATCTACGTTCAAGATGCCATCAGATCAGCATCAGGGAGCAGGATATTGAGAAGACAGCATTCCGATGCCATTTCGGACATTTTGAGTTCTTGGTCATGCCATTTTGACTGACCAACGCACCAGCCACTTTCCAGTCTTGCATGAACCATATCTTTAGAGGACAGTTGAGGAAGTACCTTCTGGTATTCTTCGATGATATATTGATCTACAGCAAGACATGGGATGAGCATTTAGCACATTTGGAGAAGGTCTTGGATATTATGAAGACTTGATCTTTATATGCCAAGGAATCCAAATGTGAATTTGGCATGACGGAACTATTGTACTTAGGGCATATCATCGGTGGGCAGGGAGTAAAGGTTCACCAGGAAAAGATCAGAGCCATTATGGATTGGCCAACGCCCAAGAATCTCACGGAGCTTAGAGGATTCTTTGGGTTATGCAGTTACTACAGGCGGTTTGTCGAGGGTTTTTCACAGTTGGGAGCACCACTCACAGACTTGACAAAGAAGGGTGATTTTCATTGGACAGAGGATTCATAGCAGACATTCAACAAAATGAAGGAGGTTATGAGCACATGCCCTATTCTAGCCCTCCCAGACTTTTCTTAACCATTCGTCTTAGAGTGCGATGCATTAGGGGTGGGGATTGGAGCAGTATTGATGCAGGGGGGGCACCCCATTGTGTTTGAGAGCAGGAAGCTTGATGAGTCAGAGAGACTCTATCCTATTTACAACAAGGAGATGCTAGAAATCATGCATGCTTTAACCAAATTCAAGCAGTATCTGGTTGGCAGCAGGTTTGTAGTGAAGACTGATCATAACAGTCTCAATTATTTCCTTGACCAGAAAGACCTCAGCGAGAGGCAACAGAAGTGGGTCTCAAAGATCCAAGCATTCGACTTTGATATTGAGTATGTCAAGGGAAAAAGAAATATTGTGGCAGATGCATTGTCCAGGAGACCAGCAGAATGTTCGATGATGGATATCTGTACAGATTGGAAAGCTCATTTGTTGGTGGAATACTTCAAAAACAAATTTGCTTGTGAGGTGATGGGCAGGCAAGTGATTGATGATAGGTATTGGGTTCTTGATGACGTCATTTTCTACAAGAACCGGATCTACTGGGTTCCAGAATCCACCCTGAAAGGGAAGATTATGAAGGTGTGTCATGATTCACCAACAGCAAGGCATCAGGGATACTTCAAAACTTATAGGCAGATCAAGGAGAGATTCTCATGGAAGGGTCTCAAGGATGACGTGCTTAAACACATACGTGAGTGCACGACTTGTCAGCAGAACAAGTCCGAGCAGACACATCCCGCAGGGTTACTTCAGCCTCTACCCATTCCAGAGCAGAAATGGGAGAGCATTTCCATGGATTTCATTACAGGCCTCCCTAGAGTGCAGGGAAGGGAATGTATATTTCTAGTGGTCGACAAACTGACCAAGTTCTCACATTTCTTCGCCATACCCACCAACTAAAAGGCCATACAGGTAGCAGAGTTGTTCTTCAGAGAGGTATTCTGGTTGCACGAGTTACCCAGGCATATATTCAGTGATAGGGATGGGCGCTTCATCAGCGCATTTTGGCAGGAGCTTTTCAGATTGACAGGCACAGAGTTAGCTACGAGTACCAGCTACCACCCACAAACAGATGGGTAGACAGAGATCATCAACAAATGGGTGGAAGGGTATCTGAGGAACTATGTGGGGGGACAGCAACGCACTTGGATGAGATGGTTACATATGGCTAAGTATTGCTACAACACAACTTACTATATGTCCATCAGGATGTCACCATTCAGGGCATTGTATGGATACGATGCACCCTCCTTTATAGATACTATATTTGGGGACAGCAGGGTCCCGGGGGCCAAGGATTGGGTGGAGGAGAGTCAAAGGATCCTACAATCAGCAAAGGAGAACTTGCATTCAGCTCAGAATCAGCAGAAGATATATGCAGATCGACACATAGTTGAGCACAATTTTGAGGTAGGAGACTTGGTTTTCTTGCGATTATAGCCATACCGACAGTCTTCCTTGAAGAGGAGCGGAGCAAAGAAATTGAAGACAAAGTTCTATGGGCCATACAGAGTCATCAGGAGGATAGGCGAGGTGGCATATGAGATAGAGCTACCAGAGGGTAGCAAGATTCATAACATCTTTCACGTCTCTTGCCTTAAAAGGGCGGTGGGATAGCAGATTAGCATTTCACAGGAGTTGCCACCCTTGGATGAGGAGGGTCAGTTGGAACTAGTTCCAGAGGATGTACTAGAGCAGATAGAATGCAGATTGAGGAGTAGGATCATCAGAGAGTGCTTGGTTAGATGGAGGGGTCTTCCAGTGGAGGATGCCACATGGGAGGGAGAGCATATTTTGCAGCACCCAGGATTGATGTTGCTTGAGGACAAGCAATCTCGGGAAGAGAGGATTGTGATGTCTCGTCCCCAAGATTAGGCCATCATGGAGTGACTTAGTAGTCTATATGTTCCCGTAGACTATAGTCAGGCACAAATAGGGAACCAGATGGAGAAATAAGGAGGAATTAACGGCTAAACGATGAATTAAGCCAAAATACTTAGGAAAAGTCACTTAAGCTTAAGTCAACGGAGAATTAGAATGAAAAGGTGATAAGGGGGGGAGTTAATTGACAAATAAATCACTTAGGAGGAAAGGCGTCTAGGTTAAGTGATGTCAATGAAGAATTAGGTCGGGAAAGATATAAATGGAGTGTAACATCCCACTCTGGCGCACTGAGAAACTTATTATTTGAGGACACTTGCTCGCAAGTGATCTGGAATTTTCTGATGTTAAAACATTTATACTTGATTATGATGCGTTATGATAGACGACATGATGTTTTACTATTTGATGTAGACATGTGCTATTGACTCAGTTTTATTGAGTGTGCAGGGTTTTGGGACCTTGAGGATGCCAAGGCATCGATGGAACCCCTTGGACTCCGGATTGAGTCAGGGAGTGTGCTATTTGGGTTGATGTATTTACTATGATATTTCATTGATTTGATGATATGATATGGACATGTCCTGACACGTTTGTTGATGATGCAGACTGACGATAGCTTGCCGACCAGACTCACATATGGAGTAAAGGGGCCACACACGATTTCCATGGAGGTTGAGGGAGAGGCGTGGACAGCAGCCCTGCCACGGCTTACTAGCACTCCCGCCGTGGCTTGAACTGTAGGTTAATGATTACCTAGTTTGAGAGGATCCACGATGTCATGAGGGCAGACTACGACAGTCGCTCACGATGATTCTAAGGGGCGCGCAATAAGGCGGGGGCCTTATTCCTTAGAGCCCTTAGTTTCCCACAAGTTCACCTAGTGGAGTGTTGACTCCAGGGGTTATAGATGTCTACCAATCAGTCCAGTTGCCGAGTGTCACCCTTGGAGCACGTGGTGCATCCTGAAGGGAACGTCGCACAAAAGAAACACAAGAAGCGAGTGGCACCCTTGGAGCACGTGGTGCATCCTGAAGGGCACATCACGCAAAGGAAACGAACGAGGCGAGTGGCACCCTTGGAGCATGTGGTACGTCCTGAAGGGCACGTCGCATTGATGTGGATGAAGGAAACAAACCTAAATATCCCTAAGACAATAATGCCTTAAGAAATCCTTAAACAACTCCCCTAACCCAGTGTCGCCCAGTTCAGAATCTAAGTACTGAGTCTAAAACTTTTAGGGTAAAATTTTAGCCTAACCTTAAGAACGGACCCTGGAATAAAAATAACAATTTAAACAAGAACCCACCTAAGTAATAGTTAGGTCTTCATAAAATTCTTGGGGTGATGACGAGGGTAAGATTTAAATTAAAACTAATGGTTTTAAAAATTTTACAAAGAAGAAATTAATTCCTAACTTGTGGAAGAACAAAAGATATTAAATAAATAATAAATGAAAATATTAATTAGCGCATTTACCTTTTTGGTTTAAAAAAAAAAAAGGGAATAATAAAAATAGGGAAATGAGCCTTTTAATAAATTAAAGAAAATAATTTTGGAGAACGTGGGGGATGAGTGACACTTGTAAGACAGAGAATTTTTAGAGGGTTTTCATTAAAACTTAAATTAAATTGTGATTTAGGGCAAGAGGGGGTCTCAAAACTCTATAAAAGAAAGGGGGATGGGGGGAAAAGGGGATGGGTTGTTAGGTATCGTGATGCTACCGAATTTGGACTGGATTGATTGGTTGTGAGGAGTTGGAATTTTCTCAGCTGGGATTAGAGTGGTAGCTTAGCCTTGGAGGCGAGATGGGAAGCTAGGTATACCATCTGGACTGTGTGTGGCCCCTTTGCGGCTCGGGGGGCTAAGGGGGAAGCAGAGTACCCCTAGTGATTTGGCTGGGAGGTACCGGTGAGGTCTTTACGGTCGGTGAGCAGGAGCGGCACGAAGCACGCGGACAGCATTTGAGGCGGGCACAAGGAAAAAGGTACGCTCGATACTTGGTAGAGTAGGATGTCCAGATTGGTATTTTGGCATTTAATTTATTACTGTATAAATTTTCAGTCAATGTGAATCACAGATATAGTTATAATGCCCGGTAGTATGTACATGGTTCCGTTGTTATATATACAGATAATGCATTGGAATTCACCCTGTTATTTACATAGGAAATGTGTAGTAATGGCTAATTTGCGCGTTAATAAATCAGACCTTTTTTTTTTTTACCTCTGTTGCTTACAAAAAGAAATGGGACTTCTCTGAATTAGAGGTAATGGCAAATCCGTCCCGCCCTGGAGAAATTTTCTGGAATCAATAAATATTTATTTCTCCTGTTGTTATCTAGATCAGAAAAAGTAGAATTTTGAGTTTATCTTGTGATGGGGGAAGGGCGGTTGTGGAAATTGTGACTAATCTGTGAGGTTTTTCCTAGTAGTTGCATTGTGGTTTAAAGGCTTGCGAATCTAGCTACTGCCCTGCGAATGTCATTCTTGGCAATGTCATTTCGTGATTAGTGTCTGTGATCCTTTCCCTTTTTATGTGCTTGCAATTGGAAGTGGGACTGGGTGGCGTTCCACATTCTGGACGTGTCTTCTTTCATGTAATTATCCTCGGTGGGGTTCTCTGTTGGGCCATGCATCAGTTTATACCTGGGAAGCTGAAGTTTCATGGTCTTGCGTTTGTTTAAAGTCGGGACTGTGTAATTTCGTTTTTATTTTATTGTCTGAAATTTTTCCTTGTCTGTTGCGACCCAACCTGAACACTTGGACTGAGTGGTTGGGATTTGAACTTGGGGCTGCCACTGTGAGGTGCGATTTCCGATTGCGCACACCAGTCGCCCTTGTTTTGATAGGCACGCACTGTTGCAGGCTTTCATGTTATTTTTAAACTAAACCGCGTTAATAGGACACATTTGTTTATGGTTGTAACTTCATTTAATTCTGTTAGCAGTTGCCTTTTGATTTAACCTTTTCCCTTATTCAAATGTTCCTTATATCCGTTCTTAGCGTGTTTTAAACAGAGTAAGGATCCGCCTATTTTTTTTTCACCTTTAAAAACTCCCAAGCTTAATGGCTTAGCCTTCAACTTTCTGCTTTGGGAACTGCAATATAAATCACCTTTTTATACGCGTTACTGTTACCTGGCAGAGCGTGTTCTGAGAGCGCATGGAAGTAATTAGTTTGGGGTTGCGGCGCTTACACTTCCCATCCATTTCCCCTGTATGATTGCGCACAGTTGTTACCTTGGTCCTTGTAGTAAAGTTAGACTACTGCGGTATATTGAGTTAATAAAGGTCTTATTAACGCCTTTTGCCTTGACTGAGTTAGCGTGGGTAGTGCTATGATAATTTTAGGTCATTGTCTTTGCGTGTTTAAATGCTGGATATTAAAGGTCAATTGTGGTTAAAGCTCTTGGTAAAAATGTCTTGTTACTAATCGGTAGTATTAATTTCTAGCTGATGATAGATTTAAAGGGCTCCTTTACAATTCAGATTAGCTGGTTAGACTATTGAATGAATGATTATATTTCTTTTATTTATTATGAAGTCGAAAACCAGACCTTCTTAGTGATGGTCTTAACATCCCTTGATTATAAAATTAATGGCTGAGTCTTAATCCAGACCATCAGGTTAGCCTTCAATAATGAGAAATATATGAGTTTGCTTTATGTGAATTAGTGTTAAGATAAATTATGGTTCTCGTATCAATGACAACTACACTATAATTTAGTTGATGTATAACTCTATACCTTGCTCTGTTATCAATATAAATGAGTTTGTTTTAGTGTTCCCTGCGTAAGAAACTAGCTATTTTTAATAAAATTTTGGGTCCTTGTAACTTTTGTTTCTCATAGGAGATGAAATACTTCTTAAAGTCTTCTAACCAGTTGCCATCGTTTCAAGTTAAAGCTAATGCTTGGGGAAGGGTTTATGTTAATGTTGATATTGGTTTAGAGAATAATAAAAGATGCAAAGTGATACTGAATGTATGCTTAGGGTAATGTGAATGCCAATGATATTTGTTTTATGGTAATGATTGAGGTAATATAATGCCTAATGTTAAATGCTTATAGTAAGGTTAAGGTTGATGTTATTTCGTTTCAATGGTAGTGATAATGTAATGAAACGTTTATTGTTAATGCTAATAATTATAAAATGTTATTTTTCAATGTGATTATTGGTTGTGAATGTTATTTTTGCAAAGTTATTATAACTTAAATGAAATGGTGTTACTATTTTATGGAAATGATACTGTAGTTTTGCTTATTGGGTTAACACATAAAGATGTAAGGTGATTTGTTATTCTTGCAAGGTTAGTGAGATGTAAATGTGATATGTTTATCATTTCATGGAAGCGTTATTGTAATTTTTAATTGTTATAGATCAACATATATAGTGTAATGTCCTAGAATTAAGTACACTAAGTTATCATGACTGAGTAAATGGGGAGATGCAATTAATGGAGTATACATTGTTAAGGTATGGGATGGTAACTCGTCGACTAACGGAAACTAAATGAAGTGTTGATCTATACTTGTTTCCAATTGAGTTACAAATAAGGCTGAGTCTTGACCATTGGGTGGTTATTGTCGGAGTCCATTCAGACTTGCTCTTTCTGTCACGGTCGTGGTTTTTCTTTAATTATTATTGTACTTGTCGTAATCATTTCATTGCTTGGTCTGCTTGTGTCAGGTGGGATGTAGACACCTCCATGTTCCTCAGAACAATCGCCGGCCCTGAGACCTTAAATGGTTAAAATCGATGGGAACCTGGGCTTGAGCGTTGCTTATGTGTCTTGGAGGTCCTAACCATTGCAGGGTAGGATGGATGGGTAGTCAGTCTGACTTATTTCTGAGTGATCGTCGTTAATGCATGTAGTTGCCTGTTGTATGTCGTATGTCATCTTGTTGAGACCGTCTTGCTTGCGTCTTATTCGTCCTCGGGTTACTAGTTTTTGCCTGAGCAGTCGGCCAGGAGCCTATCTGACATTCTCTCTCTCCGAAGCAGAGAACTAAGATTAAACGCCCTGCTTTCTTGTGCAGAAATAGTAAGATCTACTACTATGGATCCTTCCCTCTGTGTTCGTCCTGTGCATAGCCCAGTATGTCGTTAAATGTTTGCGTTGTGCACCTTGTGTCTATGGTCGTTTATTGCTTGCAGTTACTCATCGTGTGCCTTCAGTCTTCTTGTGATGAACATCATGGATGCATCTTGTTGGTTGTCGAGTGGTGACGTAGAGTCAAGTGTGTCTGTTACTTCTACACGCACGCACACACCTTAAACACAAAAAAAAAAATTATCACCTGTTATCAGATTTGTTGTCGTAACGAGGAGGGCGTTACATGGAGGAATTTGACCTAATTCCTCATTATGCATTGTTATGATTTGATGTTGAGAGCTTCCAGAGGAGGAGGAGAGTCGACCTTACTGTTTTGTGGATTTCTGGAGGAAACCACCACCCTTGATCGGTTTCGGTGTTGAGAGACACACCCTAGCCCATCAGAGATACCATCCAGATATTTCATCGTTCATTTCAAGAGTATTCAGTGTGGAGGGCGCAGCTCAGCCAAGGAGGGCGCAAGTTATTTTGAGGATTCAGAGATCTGCAGTAGACCTGTGTCCCGATTGCAGATTCATTCCAACCCAGTAGAGATCCAGCCAGGGTGCTTCCATTGATCCATCTATCATCAGATTCCAATGGTGGAATCTTGTAGATCGATCCATCCAGCCATTTTGGGCGCAGTCATTCCGAACAGACGTTTGGCGTTGCATCCAGATGTTCTAGGGCAGATCTGGCCAAACTCTTTCGACCCATTTCATCATTTGATGAGACGATTGTTTTGAGCCATATAGCAGCTGATTCTGACGGTGGAATATTTTGGGGGGCATTCAGTGTCCAAGGAGGGGCGCAAACACCCCAGGGGTCCAGATCCGGTGTCGTAGAGGTCCGATCCGAGTTCCAACAGACATCTATTCCAGTATAGAGACCAGGGCGCATCTATTGGAGCAGTTCTGAGCACATTCTGACGGTGGGTTCTTCAGATCGGGTTTTCCAGCTAGTAGTGGTTACCGTATTTCTCCGGAATCGCTCATTTTTGCCGATCTATCCGTGCATGCATCAGATATGCTATCTTCGTATGATGACGTGTGTTTTTTTGTATTCTATTGTGTTCCAGTACAGATCCAGGAGATCTTACTGATGTCTAGATTCTATATTTCCAGTAGGCTATTGTATTTCCATGCTTGAACCGTTATTATTCATGATATTGAGCAGTTGACATTCTATACTCTTGAATGCACTATTTTATGATTGTTAAACATTAAATATGCAACATGCACATGTAATAACCTACATGCACCATATAACATCCCTTGGCTGTTGTTCGCCCGGTGGACCACCCCTCGTGGTAGATGTTGCTTGTATTTCCTAAATTTCTTATAGCATGTCAATTTTGTTGGGACATTAACATTTTGAATGATCCAATTCTTTAGTGATGGGTGTAGTGTTCTTGTACCCAAAATAGAACTAATACAACTATTGATGTAAATTAAACCAAAAACGAATAGTAATAACAAATTTTAGAGTTAAAAGTAGGGTAAATGGTGGGGCCACATATTAGAGACCTGCTAAAAAAGACGGTAGATGAGATAATGTTTGACTAGGATCTGTTTGACCCTAAACCATATAGAGTTAAGTACACTTGGTCAAGAAAAACTAGAATTAGGCTTGAACATAATACTGAGAGAGTGGCTCATTTCTTAACCCAGAAATCCTTCCTCTTTGAAAATTTACATGTTTAATCCTTCCTCTTTGAAAACTTACATGTGTCTTCCTCTATTCTATCTCCATTATCCTTTGACCAAAAGATGATAATGATATCTATTTAGAAGGAATTGAACTATGGACCCATTCTATTATAGTTTAATGCACTATGGCTTGATTATCCCTATTCCTTGGTGGTGATTAAACAAGTATGGATCCTTCCTATTTCTAGATCCCCTTTCTTCACATAGGAGGAAAAAATCAAGAATACTAAACAAAAGTTGAAAGGATGGGAAAAAGTGCATTACACTTACCAATGAATGGAAAGGGAGTTTCTTCAATCTCAAAAGCCTCATTTCAAACCAAAATGGAAACACAATAAGTCACCCACAATATGAAAATAGAGGAAATGGAGGTTGCAAAAAAGCTATATATTTATTTATAATCGAAGAGGAGAGTTGGAGGCTTAAATCAAGAAGTCTTTGGCTAAGGGAAAGAGATAACAATATAACATTCTTCCACAAACAAGCTTGAGAATGTGATCTAAAGAATCATGTGCAAGAAATCACCTTAGAGGATATCATAAGGTTATCCACAGATGAGGAGATATGGATATTGGTTCATGACCATACTTAGACTATTCCCCAGTAAGTGATGAAACTACCCAATAAATATTACAATCCATAACTTGGTCATGGATGAGGATAACTTTCTCCTTGTGAAAAGAATTGAAAATGAGGAAATGATTAAAGCAATTTGGGACTTGGAAATAGGTAAATCTCTAAGGAAAGACAAATTCACAATTCACTTTTATAAGGCCTATTGGAATATCATAAAATATGACCTTAAATGCATGTTGAACATATTGTAGATCATATACAAACTTGGGGATGGGGGCTTGAGGGGGTGTTAAATCATATTTCTTGGTATTGATTCCTAAAGAGAGTAATCCTCTTCCTTTGCTAGGTTTTTACCAATCTCTTTATGCAATGATTTTTACAATATATCAACCAAAATCCTAGAAAATTGGCTCTGCCTTGTACTACTTAATCTCATTTTAGTGAATTAATGAAGCTTCATGAAGCAATTCCAAATTACTAACAATAGTTTGTTGGTCCAAGAGGCAATCCACTCAAGTAGGATGAATTGTGATAGATAAATGGTAATTAAAATTGATATGGTCAATGCCTTTGATAGGGTAAGGTGCGAAGGAATTTTTTTTGTATCCTCTCTTCGTGAAATAGATAAATGCACACCTTGGGTTCCTATGTATTTCTCCCCTTCTAAATAGTTTATTGGCTCTCTTCTTACAAAGTTAGCATGTACATCATCAAGGTTATCCCCTTTTGGCAATTTTGTACATATTTATTGCATAATTAGTAAGAAGAGAATTAGAGAAATAAATAATTATGATAACCTTATGGAATCAATATTGCAAAAGGCGTGAAGGTGATAAATCATTCACAATTTGTGTACGATACACATTTTCTTGGAGGAGCCTCTTTAAAAATAGCTATTAAATTTCAATAAATTATAGACTCATGCATAAACACCTATGAAGGAATGATAAATAATTCAAAGATCTACATATATAGGTGGAACACCCTTCCCACCCCTCATTCTACAGAGAATTACCTGATTTTTGGAATCTACACTAATTAATCAATGGACATCCTTTATATATTTAGGTATTCCTATCACCTTAAAACATCTTAAGGAAGAAGATTGGCCACGAATAGTTTATAAGATAAAAAAAAAAAAAAAAAAAATTGAATGAGGATCACAATGGTTGAATCCAATAGGGAGGGTGATCTTGACCGAATCGATACTTTCAGCTATTTTGATCTATTAAAACTTTTCTCTTTTATCTTCAACAAGTATCACTCAATATATTGGGAAATAAAATAGACAATTATTATGGTGAGGGTGAAAGTTGAATAGTAAGAAATTTCATCTTATAAATTAGGCAACAATAAGAGCCCCTTTGGAAAGAGGTGGTTTAATAGTTAAGGACCCACTAAGGGCCCACTATTAATGAATCTAGATATGGGGGTGAAAATTCTTTGGAGACTAGTCTTAATGGATTCTAAATGGTGTTAAGAATCGATCCATAATAAACACTTGAGACAAGGATTCCAAATATGTATTGATGAATCTTTTTCAAATATTAGAGGTTCTCTAGTTTGTCAATTATGAAATGCCTTAACAATGCCTATTAGAGATCATTTGTCCTCAATCCTCAACAAATATAATTCTATCCATATTTAGGAGGGTTGTATCATGGGTAGCCATCCTCTGGAAAACATTCATGATCTAGTAAGAATAAGGGGATTGCTTTCGAAACAAGGAATCTACTCATTGTATAGCCTATGTTATTGGTTGAAAGAAGAGACATTGACATGGATTAGTTTGATATATTTTTATCTCTCTTTTCCCATAAAGGTCTAATACAGATTATTTCTTTGGCATGTTCTAGAGGTTTCTTCGATGATACTTGATCTTTAGCACTCGTAGGAGTGAGGGATGAAATGATGTTTATATTCCATCAAGTAGGGATATTTTTCCAAGTTGATGGAGTAATCCCTTCCCCCACAAGAAAATATTTGGAAACACATTTGAAGTGGGGTTTGTCTCCCCAAGGTTCAACAATTTTGTTATGTTATGCAACATGGAAAAGTATTGAAAATTGAGAATTTCAAGAGTCATGGTATCAAGGGACCTTAAATATGTCATTCTATAAATTTACAAAGGAGACAGTGTAGCACATTCTTTTGGATTGAAAATTCTCCCATCAATTGTGGTCCTCAAACCTATAATATTTGCAAAGAATAATTTTGAACCCTTTGGATTGGAAACACATGTTCGTCACATGGTCAACAACATATCTAGGGAGGTTTGCAAACAATAGTTGCTTAAAAGGGTATGGATAGCATTTCCTAAATTCTTTGTATGAAAATTTTGTTAGATAGAAATTAAATTGTTTTCCATCAATTCCATATTACTCCATCTCATGTAGCCATTCAAGTAATGAGGTTGTTGCAAGAAACAATTTTCTCAAATGGGATTGGGACTACAAGCTTTGATGTCTAGGAGTCAAGTAAGAAGGCTTGTATTAAAGATGTTCTTTCAGAAACTCTAGTTCCATTAAAATATCATATCATAAAACCTAATCAAGCTTCTCAATGGCAACTTACGTTAAGGTATAATGACTTTCAACACTGGAGAGCAACATAAAGTCAACAAGTTTTATTTTTTGATGGGGTTTCCAAGGGTAACCTATGGGTGACAAGTGAAGGGGGGTATTTTTTTTATCATGGAGGATAAGAAGAAATGGGTTTTTCTTGGGGATTAGGCATCACCACAAAAATGAGGTAGAGGCACTGGTAGTGTTACAAGTATTACACTTATTAAAATCTCAAAGGGTAAAATAAAGAATCAATGGTTGGATATTCCTCTATAATCATCCATTTTACTCTACAATATTTTGTGACTCAAAAAACTAGACTACATCAATTAATTCAAAGAAATCTGGGTCAAACAAAAAAATAAATCCATCTCCTTTTTAAGGTTCTAAGATCTCATAACAGTTGTTGTTTATTACATAGCCAATGTGGGAGTGAAATTGAATGAGGCATTAATAAGAGTCAAAGGGGGTGCATCGTATTCCATTCCCCTCCCATGATATTAATGAACACATTTCATAAGAGTAGAAACATAAAATCTCAATAAGACTTGGATTTATGGAATTCAATATCACCCACGACTCGATGCAATAGGTTGGTAGTGCTCACAAATATGAGGAATGATTTCTTCTAGATCATTTTTTCGCATGTTTTAAGTCATATGGTTGATGGTTTTGGTTTATATCTCTTCCATCCCATGGGTTCTAGTGCTAGAGTGTCTCTAGTGTGGTTCTTGAATCATCCTAGATTGTTTTTATGGTGAGGGAGTGGTTCTAGAGTTCTCTTCCACCCCTTTGGGTTCCCATTCATTCCTTCTCAAGGATATGGGATCACAATTTTGAAAAGAGGGATATTTCCTTATGTGGAGGAAGTATTCTTGGGTTATGTGGTCTCATCTATTCGCTTGTTTATTTCTCATAGTGGTGGTTTCCATGGGTCAATGTAGAAATAAGAAACGAATGATGTGTTATTTTGCTAAGGTTAAAAGGCACATGTGGTAGAGTGAATGGGGAATATCAAAGCTATATAAGGAGGTGGTTAATTTGACACTCCAATGGAGTCACTAACATGAAATGTGGGAAGAGAATTCGTTGGTAGAGGCTTGAGAGAGGGATAGGTATGTGTTCAAGGCTAAGGTTTAGTTTTAAAAATTGCAAGAAATGGAGTAGGTCATAACACTCATGTAAAATAAAGAGAATAAGTACCAGGATTTAGACAAGAAGTTTGGATTAGTAGCTTCTTTGGTAGATCATATTGTTTGGTTTTTAAACCTCCCCCTAAAGGTAACCAAACCCTATCCCTCTTTGGTTGCTAGTTTAGGGGATGGTATAGTTTGCATGTGTTTTGGGAATTTTAATGCTCTCTCTCTCTTTCAGGGCCTCTAGATATAATTAAATCCTATTGTAATGACTCTTTTATGTAAGAAAAATTATATATATATATATATATATATATATGAATTCAAATTTATAATTTCGAAAGGTCTGCAAGTAAGAAGTTTCATTTAGCACAATTTAGTTTGGGATTTTCTTTATGCAAGGAATAAACTAGTAAACAAACAACATAATAACAACTTGTATGCAACATAATAGAAAATTAGTTTAGATTTTTCTTGATGCAAGAGTAAACTGGAAAATAGGAAGTATAATAGTAACAACAAATTGATTATAATATTTACGAATAAATCAACTAGTAAAATGCATACCTCGACCTCAAGTTCTGGTTGATTTAGTCCCTTGCTCCTTTGTTCTTGTCCTTACCCAAAATGCCCAAAAATGAATATTTTCCTCCCAGCTATCCAGGAACATTCTCTCCAGCTTCTTAGCTCCAGGAATCCTTCCAGTTTCCTGCCCCCTGAGCCCAAAATCCCCAGCAACAATAGTGCCCAAGTAAAAGTCCCCCAAAACATTTTTTTCCTTCCAATATCCTCCTCTTTCTCTCCTTCCAGAATTTTCCCCAAAAAAATACCCGCTTCCAAGTCGTCTCCCCTCTTCCTTATCCTCCTCTCTCAAATCCCCCTCCCTCATTCAATTTCCAACTACCTTATCCCTTCATTAATTCCCTCATCTACCATTGAATAATAAAATAGTAAAAAAATTCAAATGTATTTATTTTAATAATTAATTTACTTTAACTTAACAAATTATGATCATAAAAAAATCAAATTGAGTTGTTACATACACTCACCCTTCAAGAAAATTTGTCTCAAAGCTAAAGTAATTTACAATATCAGGGTAATGATACATGATTCATGCATCCATATCAAATAAACAACAACATCAATTTAAAACACTTATACATACTAGTGTACAAGTGCAAGGCATGCATGCATAACTAGCACATGCATGACTCACACATGTACTAATGACAATAATTATCACACCTAAAGTAATTCGTGTATGTGTCCAATCCAATCAATAATTCCATTGATTTCATAAAGAATAGCAATCCATTTAAAATATTTGCAAAAATCCCTCAATTATAATAATTTAGCACAAACAGCATTCACTTAGATAATTGTAGTTTAGTTAAGAAAATATAAATGTGCACACACACACACACACACACACATAATTGTGCGCACTGAGCGAACTTATTATTTGAGGACACTTGCTTGCAAGTGATCTGGGTTATTATACTATTGGTTGTTTAATTATGATTATGAGATATTATGGATTTGATGATATGTTATTTTATTGTATTTACATAGACATGTGTTATTGACTGGGTTCTCCTGAGTGTGCAGGACTTTGGACATGAGGATATTGCAAAGGCATCGATGAAACCCCTTAGACTCTGGATTGAGTCAGGGAGTGGACTGTTGGGTTTGAATGTTGTTGATGTGACATATGTACATATGATTAGGTGTTATGATGATTGATTATTATTGGTGACATGATTCGCTTATGGATGTAGGTTGATGATAGCTTACCGAACAGACTCACATTTGGATTAGATGGGTCATGAATGACAACCGGAGACATTGAGGGAGAGGTGTGGCAGCAACCCTGCCACAGCCTACTATAACTCTCATCATGGCTCGAACCATAGGTTAATGATTACCTAGTTCGAGAAGACCCACGATGTTGTGAAGGATGACTATGACAGTCGCTCATGATGATTCTAAGGGGCCTTATTCCTTAGAGGCCCTTAGTCTCCCACAAGATCACCTAGCGGAGTATTGACTCTAGGGTTTTGACATCTACCAAATTCAGTCAAAAGGCGAGTGGCACCCTTGAAGCACGTAGTGCGTCTTGAAGGGCACGTCACGCAAGGAAAACAGAAAGAGGCGAGTGGCACCCTTTGAGCATGTAGTGCATCCTGAAGGGAACGTCGTGATTTTAACTGGTAAGTGAATAAACCTAGTCATCCTTAAAATGATTGATGTGATAAGTAAATTTTAATGACTAATTTTTCCCTTAAGAACTATCACCAAGCCTAGTGAATTAAAAACCTAGGTCGGAGTAGAACCTTAGAACAAAAAAAAAACTAATTAGACGTATAACCAAATTAAAGTGGAAATTTTAATTCCCTAAGGTTCTTTTATAAAATTTTAATTTACTAAGATTATTTTTATAAAATTTCAATTCACTAAAGGTTCTTTTATAACTAATAAGAGAAATTCAAACTTTAATTATTAAAGTGAAAAAAAAGGGAAATTATAATGGATGATTAAATTCATAAAAAGAGTAAATGGTTGTTTATCTAAACTACTAATTCTGAACTTAGTTATAAAAAGGGGAAACTTAAAAGAAAAGGAAACTTAAAGAAATAGTGAAACTTAAAAAAGGGGAAACTTAAAAACTTGAATGTCTAACTTAGTAAGGAATCTAACCTTTGGAACTTTCTATTTATGAACTCAACTAGGAATTAGGTAAGACGTAAGTCATTTAAGAATTGTAAGGGAATATTGGGACACCGAGGAGCGTTTTTAGGAATTCTCTTGGTGGGTGAGGGAAATAAGAATATTTAATTATTTAATAAAATTGATTTTGTGGTGCAACTAGGGGATGAGCGACATGTGTACGGGGGAGGTTTTTCAAAATTAATTAAATGAAAAAGGAATTTAATGAGAATTTGAGAAATTAATTACTTAAAAACTCTATGAAAAGGATGGAGGAGGAGGAGTATGGATCTCATATTTTTGTGTAACATTACGCTGCTAAAATTTTATCTTGACTGAACTTTCTCTTGTGGGAGTTGGGATACCTAGCTCAGGTAACGAGTGTTAGCTCGACCTTGCGAGGCGAGCTAGGTGCTAGCATTCTCTGGTATTGTATGTGTGGCCCCTTTGCGGCTTGGGGGGCTTAAGGGGTAAAAGAGTACCCCTTGCATTGGCCAGGAGGTACCGGTGAGGTCAAATCGGTTGGAAAGTGGGAGATGGATGGAGCGCACGCGGGACAACAACTTCATAGTCGTCGCATTTGTCTATGGTACGCATGTGTATATTTGTATTGAATGGTAGTTTAAATATTGTTCCTACACCTTCAGTAATGTAATTCTATTGTGTTAAAGTTTATGTTTTATTCAACGTAACACTATCCAGAGACTTCATTTTATCTTCAACAAATTGTCTTGATGATCCCAACGTTTTATGATCAGAGAAATTAATGTCATCCCATCCTTATGCTCGATGTATTTTGAATTGATTTCCCATGGCGAACCCAAACTTTGATTGCAGTGACATCTCTGCATTTTTTTTATTGATTTAATGCGAAGAAAAATTGTGTTTTTATCTTCTGTCCCTTATCCTTTAAGTTATTAGTCTGTTCCTGAGTAGTCGGCCAGGAGCCTAATCGATTGTCTTCACTCTGGTGTTTAAGACTAAGATTTAAATTCCCTGCTTTCTTGTGCATGGATAATAAGTGAAGGATAAATTTTCTCCCAACTATCTATCCCTTACATATCTCTGTGTTTTTCTTTTATGATTAATCTCTAATATTTGTGCCCTCCTTGTGAATGAGTATCTATGTGTTTGATTGATTCATTGTTGAATGATTAATCCTTGTGTTCCTGTGAATGAGTATCTCTGCGTTTTTTATTGATTCATTGTTGGATGATTATATCTACATTGAATGATTAACCTCTGAAGGATTAATCTCTAATTCCTTGGCTCCCGGCGAAAAGGGGAAAATTTGTTTTTCTTGGCACTTTACCCAGCATTCACACCATGTTTTTCTTGGCATCTTACCCAGCCTTCACACCACGTTTTTCTTGGCATTTTATACAACCTTTTCACCCAGTTGTTACACAACATTCTGGTTTGGATTTGCTTGTTCCTTAGTCACGGATATTATTGTTATTTACACAGCAATATTATATTTATTATACAATAGTATCATATATTCAACAAACTTGTGGATGGACAACAAATTTAATATGTATTGATAGTGATTTTATATATATCTTGTGACTGCGAATTTAATATATATTGATATTGATTTTATATATATTGTGTGACTATGAATTTAATATATATAGTGATACCATTCATTTAATAGATAGCTATGCCACGTGTTAATATACAACGATTTCATGTATTGAATGGACAACGAAATCGTTCATTTATTAGACAACATTATCAGGTGTTAAATAGACAGAAATATCATGTATTGAATGGACAATGATACCATTCATTTAATAGACAACAATATCATAGTTGGTAGACATCATTATCATATATTAATAGACAACAATAGCATATAATTGGTAGACAACGATAACCCATATTTAATAGAAAACATATCATTATTGCTAGACAACCACTTCTTAATAGTTAGCGATATATTCGTTGGACAGGAATATCAATACATGACAACCATTTATATACAGGAAACTATTTGTATGCAAACTGTGTTTTGACACCAATAGCGATATATGTGTTAGACAGAGTTATCAATTCTAGACAGACATTTATTAATGGATAACGATTTAATATTGTTGACAGTATATATATTTTGACAACAATTTTAAATATATTGTATGACAATGCTATCATGTATTAATAGTCAGTGATATCATACTTTTATAGACGACATGGCATATGTTTAATAGACAGCCACATAATGTATTCAATAGGCAGCGAATTCATTTGTGTTCTATAAAAGATAGGCATATTACTAGGATTAAGTGACATGTGCACTGAAAAAGGTAAACCCTTCTAGAACCAGCATGTTTGGTTTCTAGTTTCAATGTTTAGTTTATATGAAATAATATTGCTCTATCAAAGGTGAACAAACTTCACATAAACTTTTCTTCATAATTGAACTTTTAATCAAATATTTTAACATACTCTTAATTACATTAACTAACCTATCTAAGTAGGTACATTAACTAACATATCTTTTAAATTAAAATGAACTTTGAATAAAATAAAGTTGATTGTTATACAAAGAAAATAATAATTTTTATTAATATTTCATGATATAAAAGTTTTAAAATTTATTTGATTTTTATTAAAAATAATAGGATTATCATTTGTTAGACAGAGATATAAATGTTGAATTAATAGGATTTGTTAGACATAATGATTTATTGGTGTAATAGTTTAATATCTTGCACAATATTAATGGTCAAGGGATTAGTAGTTGAGCGATTAATGGTCGAGGGTTTACTCTGTATCTCTGCATACTTCACGTATATCGGACCAACATCAACTAGTGATTGTATTTGTATAATGGTCCGACATACTCCATCAATTAAGTTACAGTGCAATAGTCGACCTTTATGCCATCCATGGAAAATAACCCCAATCCATGTATGGACGAAGGAGCAATGCAATACATCTTCCCACTAATGAAGAAATCTGTGTCCACTTCAGGTAGCTCCTTAGGTGCCCATCATTGTACTAGATG
The DNA here is from genome assembly GCA_009831015.1 of Picea engelmannii. Classification (NCBI taxonomy): domain Eukaryota; kingdom Viridiplantae; phylum Streptophyta; class Pinopsida; order Pinales; family Pinaceae; genus Picea; species Picea engelmannii. The sequence goes on along the minus strand of ML844638.1, from coordinate 12,078 downwards.
TTTATACCTCAAAGGAAACTCAATGTCACCTATGTTCTTAGCATCATAATTACATGACCCTCCGTTGGCAATAAAAAATTACATGCATATACGAAATCTTTTCCTTACCTTTTCAGATCTAGTTGATCTAGAACCGGTAGATCTAGTACAACACGTCTCACTTTCAACTTCTCTTAGTATATCTTGATCATCACTCGAGGAATATAGATCCGAAAAATACCTATTTGGTGGTACGTCCTACACTCATTAAAACAAGAAGATAAGTTATCGTGCCAATATACGTTTGTGGTACTAGCACAGTTGCATATAGTTGCATTGTTGCATATAGTTGCAAACGAAATTATTGCAATATAGTTGCATTGTTGCATATAGTTGCATACGAAATTATTGCAATATAGTTGCATATAGTTGCAATATAGTTGTGGTTGCATATAGTTTCATATAGTTGCATAAAGTTGCATGTAGTTGCTTATAGTTGCATAGTTGCATATAGTTGCATATAGTCACTAAAAAACATGATAAGTTGCATTGTTGCATATAGTTGCATACGAAGTTGTTGCAATATAGTTGCATATAGTTGCAATATAGTTGCATAGTTGCATAAGTTGCATATAGTTGGATAAGTTGCATATAGTTGCATAAGTTTCATATAGTTGCAATATAGTTTCATAAAGTTGCATATAGTTTCATAAGTTGCATATAGTTGCATAAGTTGCATTTTTGCATATAGTTGCATATGAAATTGTCATATAGTTGCATATAGTCGCATTAGTTGCATATAGTTGCATAGTTGCATAAGTTGCATATAGTTGCATAGTTGCATAAGTTGCATGTAGTTGCATAGTTGCATAAGTGACAGGGTTGTTGTGTTTATAGAGTTTTTAGCTTCAATCTCTTTTCTCCCATGCATTTCCCTCCTTACCATTTGCACAAGCTCGGTTGGATTGTGTTTTTGTGATGAGTAGTTTGTTTATGTCATTGTTGTGATCTTGTAACTCAATGGTTTAATTCCCCTTAGGAAAAAAAAGGCCTCCAGCCTCGTGCACGATGCATTATTTGTGAATATTTCATTCCCAATTTTCCAAAATCCATACCTATTTCAAGTTTCTAAGTTTTACTGTATGTTTTGTACTATGGCTCATTTGTTTGTAGTATGGTGGTTGAAGGTCTGTGGAAGAATTGTTTAGTATCTAATTTCCATAGTGTCATGCATATTCGTATCCATCAATATTGTTGGGTATGTGTTATATTTTTTGCATGTGTGTGTGTGTGGGCGCATCAGATTCGACAACTGCGTCTGACGATCCATCGTAGTAGTGATTTTTTTGTGTCATGTGCACTAGGCGCTTTCCTAGGGGGTCCCATGGGGGGCAAGTATGCCCCCCCTGGTTACGCACAGCGCCCCGAAATGTTTTTGGGCGGTTTTTGCTATTTTTAGCGAATTTTGTTATTTTTAACGGTTTACTAAAAATAATCCTAGCTTTAGGGATTAGGGTTTTGGTATCTACGGAATACCTAAGAACATTGTATATATTGTATAGTGAATGGTGAAATTCAATATAATGAATATAAGAAAGGTTTTCTCGGTTGAGGGTTTCCAGTATAAATCTCTGTGTACTATGTGAATGAGCCATTAATTAAATTTTGTTTTGCTTAAGAATCTATATGCATTGATTTACTTCACAAGTTTAAAACTTACATGTGGTATCAAAGCTCATTTTTGGCTTCAGAGAAACGCCTTTTTTGTTGAGGGTTTGGCTCGGTTTTGATAGATCAAGTTTATCTTGGGTCTATGATAAACTTGGGTTTAGTGGGAGATTTTGCAGTGGTGATTTGAGTGCAGAAAGAAGAATGGCGAGTTCTTCTATAATCAAGATAGAGATGTTCAACGGTAAAATCTTTGAGCTGTGGAAGATGAAGATGGAGGACCTTATGGTAGATAAAGAACAATGGATCGTTGTGGATCCTGATACATAGCCAACTGGTACGTAGCCTACTGGCACACAGACGACCGGTACACAACCTACTAGTGCACAAACTACTAGTACACCACCTATTGGTATGTCGAAGGAAGAATGGGAGAAGTTGGACAGGACAGAAAGGAGTACTATTTGACTTTGCCTGGCAGATTCGGTGTTGTTTTATGTCTCAGGAGAATCTATAGCCAAGGAACTATGGGATAAGTTGGGGAATTTGTATCAATCAAAGTCCCTGGTAAACAAGTTGTTTCTTCGAAAGAAGTTGTATCATCTTAGGATGGAAGATGGAGATTCTGTGACAGAACCTCTAAATTCCTTTAATACTCTGGTAAGTCAACTTGGCTCTGTTAATATTACGATTGCAAAGGAAGATAAGTGTATTACTTTGTTATGTTCTTTACTAGACTCTTGGGATAATCTGGTTGTAGCAATAGGTAGTACCACTCAATCTACATTGAAGTATGTGGATGTAGTTGCATCCTTGTTATCTGAAGAGATGAGGCAAAAAATCATGGATGGTCACAGCAAAGATGCTTTATTTGTAAGAGGGCATACCCAAGACAGGAACCCTGGTAAGCATTCGGAGTGGAGATCTAAATCTATAGGTAGATCTAAGTCTCCAGAAAAATATTTGAAGAAATGTTGGAAGCATGGTAAAACAGGGCATTATAAGAAATATTGCAAGTCTAAGAAGGTTGAAAAACTAAAGGGATATGATCGTACCTCTTTCACATAGGCGAAAACCTCCACTGAATAAGGAGGTGATGTTTACCTGGAATCTACAAGTACACATGCAGACCGTGATGTATGGTTGATCGACTCAGGTGCTTCATACCATATGACTCCTCACAAGGAGTGGTTCTCTGAATATGAAAAATATGATGGTGGTGATGTATTCCTAGGAGATGACTCAACAGCAAAAATCTTGGGACGTGGAAGACTTAAATTGTTGCTAAAAGATGGAAGGATTAGAACTCTCCCTAGGGTTCTGCACATTCCAAAACTAGCCACGATCTTAATATCTGTAAGCAAGATGGAAGATGCAAGAGTGGATATTGTATTTGGAAAGGGCACTTGCAAGATGGTACGAGGAGCAATGGTTTTGATGAGGGAAGTTCAGTGTGGAACTCTATACAAGTTGTTGGGAAGCACTTATACTAATGGGTGTAACAGTTTTGTTGTCCCTGAGTAGAGAAATGAAGGAGACAAGACCAATATTGTCCCAGAAAAGAAGACCATGATGTGGCATCAATGACTGGGGCATATTAGAGAAAAGGGCCTACGAACACTACACGGTAAAGGTATGGTTGAAGGTATGTCTAATTGCACTCTGGATTTTGATTTCTGTGAACATTGCATATATGGTAAACATAATCGAGTAAGATTCCCATATGGTGCTATAAGAGCAAAGGGGATCTTAGAGTTGATACACAAGGATGTGTTTGGACCTGTTCCTATTCCATCCCTAGATAAATTTGTGTATTATGTTTCATTCATAGATGATTTTTCAAGGAACACATGGATTTATTTTCTTAGAAAGAAATATGACGTATTTGATAAATTTAAAGAGTTTAAGGATCTGGTAGAAAATCAGACAGAGAAGAAAATAAAGGTATTGAGAACAGATAATGGTGGAGAATTCTGTGGAAATGAATTCAAAGAATTATGTAAGAAGTGTGGTATAGCAAGGCAGAAGACTACTACATACACTCCTCAGCAGAATGGAGTTGCAGAAAGGATGAACAGGACACTAATGGAAAAATCAAGGAGCATGCTCAGCGGTGTCGAGTTAGGACAAGAATTTTGGGTAGAGATAGTGGGTACAATATGTTACCTGGTCAATCAATCACCTTCATCAGCATTGGATGATAAAAATCCACACGAGGTATGGTCTGGAAAGAAACCCTCTCTTCAACATCTTAGAGTGTTTGGTTGTGATGCTTATGTACATGTTCCAAAGGAAAATAGAAGTAAGTTGGATAAAAAGACTGAAAAGTGTATCTTTATTGGTTATAAAGAGGGTGTGAAAGGTTATAAGCTTTGGAACCCAGAAACCAAGAAAATAGTTTACAGACGAGATGTTGTTTTCAGAGAGGTAAAAGATGTGTCCAAACAGGAATTTCTACCAATGCAAGATGAACCTGAGAAAATAGATCTTGAGTTGGATGAAGCAAAATCTGAATCATCTGAAGAAGAGGAAGCAAAAGAAGAAGAAGAACCTCATACCCCAGTATTGAGGAGATCAGTGAGAGATATAAGGCAACCAGAAAGGTATATTCCACTTGATTTTCGTTCTAGTTTTGCTTTATCCATTACTGATGATGATCCCAGAACTATCAAGGAAGCAGTGAATTCAGAGGATAGTAAACTCTGGAAGAAGGCCATGGCTGAAGAAATGGATGCCTTGGATAAGAATGAGGCATGGGATATAGTTGAGTTTCCAGCTGGAAGAAAATCGATTGGTAGCAAATGTTTGTTCAAGAAGAAGTTTAATGCACAAGGTAAAGTGGAGAAATACAAAGCTCAGTTAGTAGCAAAAGGTTATTCCCATGTAGAGGGAATTGACTTTGGTGAGATTTTTTCTCATGTTGCTAAGTTAACTTCTATTATATTTCTTTTATCTATTGCTACTTCTTTTGATCTTGAAGTGGAAGAGATGGATGTGAATACTACATTTGTAATGTCCCCAAGGTCGATCCCTATGGTAAATCTTGTTTATGAAATGAATTGTAAATATGTTTTATAGGCTGGTGAGCCGAGTTTATATAAGCTAGTGGGATTATGTGATTGTTAGGCCAGAGAGCCTAAGTGTTGAAGGCCAAGAGCCTGATTTTGTACCTGTATTTATGCAGAACAGTAATAAAATATAAACACCGCCGCGTGCAGACCGACCATGATGAATGAGTGATGGGGGACTAAGTTTCCACATAGTGGGCAAGGGATTAGAGGCTGGAAGGTGGGAAAAGGGACTAAGTGTTGAGCCTATGGGCTTAGGTCCTTGGGAATAATATTTTAATATTATTCCAAAAGACATGTGAATAATATGTTTAATCCTAAGTTCTTTTGGAAGGAAAAACAACTTTCAAATGGAAGAAACGCATGCTGAAGGAGTGCACGCAGTTGCATGGGTGACAAGTGTCAACCTAGGCGCATGCAAATAAAATGGATAAAATGAGTCATGTTGGGGGTTCCTCCTCAATTCTACCTGATTGTCTAAGCATGAACCCATCCGACCTCAGCAAGGGATACCCTCATGCGCTCTGAAACAGAAAGGCATGTGTCTATATTTGATTCTAAAAGGCTGGTACACCCCTTCGGTTGTGAACCGTTAAGTCTGAGTCGACCCCTGCGTGGACAACTCATCACGCATCCCTGAGAACCAGAGCGTGATTCTATCTCGTGCTGTCGGATTGAGAAAACAGAAGTGTCCCATCCCTGCTAAGCTAGGTTATGTTGTTTCACCTGTCTGTTGTTGCCCGAGGGTGTTTGTGTCTAAATTTCTGTTGATTGTGGTGGACGTGTAGTGTTTGACCCTGTGTGGCTTGTTGGCCAGTCGTACAACACTCTCTCCAGTTGAGAGAGGTGGTTGAAGTTGGAAGAATAGGTTTCTTGACCTGTGAGTGACTTTCTCCAGGTGAGAGAGTGTGCTGAGGAAGGAGAGAGCTCCTGGAAGGAACCCTGTAACTGTCGCAGAGCTCGGAGAATTTCGCTCCAACCTGTTGTTGAAACCCAAGGCAAGGGAGGTTAGTAGCTGAAGGACTGTCTAGGTGACAGAGAAGGTGTATACTCCTAGGGTGGAATAGGCATGTGGGGAAGGAGAGTCTGTGGGCATTGAGTATGAGTGGTTCCTGGGAGAGAATTCCTTCCCTGTGCCCGTGTGTTTTCCCTGTAACCTCGGCCTATC
>ML844637.1:32746-52781 GCA_009831015.1 Picea engelmannii | reverse complement strand
AAGGCTTTAGGAAGATCCCAACCCTCCTAAAGGGGATACATGACATAGAGATACATTGAGGTATAAAGGGCACATTGTTTTGGTAAAGAATTCTACCTTAAAAACAAAGGGTCTTGGAGGAATCACATTCATCACCTACAACAGGTCACTCTAGTTTTCATAAAACCTACGAAAGAGTTAAGTGCTCATTCTTTTGGGAAGGCATGAAACATATATCTAGGATTTTGTAGCAACCTATGGCACTTTCCCACAAAACAAGGATGAGACAGTGAAGATACCAGGGGCATTGCAACCAATATTGATCTCAACACATATATGAACCGACATCTCCATGGATTTTATAGTGGGACTCCCAAGAGCAGGTAATAAATCAGTGATCATACTAGTGGTTGACCGTCTTTCTAAATATGCTCATTTTCTACACTATCACACCTATTTACCCACTCCTTAGTTTCCCAAGTCTTCATGTATTAGATTTTAAGTTATGTGGCATGCCACTTCTATTGTTTCATGTTGAAACCCTACTGTTAGTGCTAGAAGTTGCTCCTAGACTGCTATAGGGTCAAGCCTAGCATGCCTTAGTTATTACAATGATTTTTATGGATATTGGTTTTTTGAAAGGTTGGAGGTTTTAGCAGTAAATGAAGAAAGATAATACTAATTCCTGATTGTAAATAAGTTCTGATCACACTCACTTAGTCAATGGTATCCAATTTAACAAAGCAAATAAAACCATAAGAATAAAGAAGTATGCAAGTGCCCAATCTGTTCACCCACACAGGAAGATTCCTGATCCTAACTGTCATTCAGAAACAAAGAATAAGGTACTGAAAAACAAGTCTTGGAATGGGAAAGAAATCAATGAAATCTTAACTGCCTTATCAACATAACAAGATAATTTTAGTGCATTGCAAAGATAACATGTTTTACAAGTAAGAAAAGGAAGAAAGAGATTAGAGGAGAAAGCCTGCTCATCAAAAGGGCTGTAGCATTGATTGTAAAATGAAAAATTCCTGCTTTACAATCATGAAAAAGAGTCGCAGTCCTACATTCTAATCTATCCCGAACCCTCTCGGGCCTCCTTCTTCTCCTCTATTACAAAACTTTGCTTAAATAAGCCTCATAATAATAATTGTTTGCTGATTTTTACAAAAGCATAACAAAATCTAAAACAAACTAAACTGTTTCCAAGATATCTCAAATTGCTGGCAAATCTGGGATCCTCTGCTTGCTATTCTTGTGCCTGAGATCGATGCTCAACTTTAACAATAGTGCCCACAAATTTAAATATGACTTTGCCACATGTTCATCTTTCACTTGTACTCGGATGCTTCCTCATGGTTTGTTCTCACAAAATTTGAAAATATTGGAAAAATACTTGATCCCCTACCACATATGCAATTTATCCTCTTCTCAACAAATCTGGAATTGACCTGGAATTATGGGAATACTCTGCCACATGTCTTCATTAGCTGCTGGATAAAGTCGAAAATGCCACCTTGGTAGACATGCATTTTTTTGGCTAAAAATAGGAGATTTGCTTGATCTCTTTCACCTTGCTGGCTACTTGAAAAACTGAAACAGAGCATGAAACAGATCTCCAAAGATTAACAATTTAAAATTGTAAGCAACCAAATCATCCAGAAATCATAAAATTTCAATCAACATCGATACAGTGAAGATGACCCAATCAATGAAGAATATGAACGCCCAGGTGGAGATGTAAAGTTAGCTCTACGCCGTGCAGATTCACCATAGTCAGCTTCTCTTGGCACATAAGCCCTATTGATCTCATTAAGGTAAATTTTCTCTCTTACTCTTTGACGGTGTAAATATTCAAGCCGTGGATCCACATCAAGATAATCAAAATCCGATACCAGCCCATTTCTCACAGGCAATGGATTTGAAGGCGGTAGAGCCTGCCTATGATACACAGAGACATAAGGATCCGATGCTTGCAAAGCATAGGCATCAACATATGGTGCACACTGAGGCAATATTGTGTTAGGTCGATATAATGGAACTTGGGGAACCTGATCAACAAATGGTACACGCTTGGGCTCTCTTGACACCCTAGCAGGTCTCCCTAGCCGACTGTCTACATCCTCATCCATAATGATTTTCTTTGTTTTCAACATCATTTGCTATTCTACCAAGATTCATGCTTAGACTGATAAACCTTTTTCATAGTAGCATCGAAAAGAACTAATATCCTCACCTTTTTATTCATCACAGATAGCACTGAGATATCCAAATGAAATTGCAAATGAAGGACTTGTAAGAGGCAACTTCGAAAGTAAGATTCAGAGTCTCCTTCTCGTTGTCATCAAATAAGCATTGTGTCATGGATGCTTGATGGAATAAGGTTTTCATAACCCTATCTTTCTCCAGGATCTGTGAAATGACATTGCGAAAAACTCAAAAGGTGAAGCACATTTGAAAAGATTAACCTCTGATACTTGGCTTTCAAGTGCTGCTTAGCGTTGACACTTGGTCACAGGTTCGAGAGCACCAGATGCTTGGCATCTTCGGGCTTCCATCAACGCTTGTCTGAGTGCTCACTTGCATCTGATCGCTCTGAATATTATCAGCCTGGTTTTCTCTTATGATGCCTTGAGTTAACACTGCTCGAACAGAACACTTGGATACTCAAGAAATCGAGCATTCGAAAGTATGCCTATTAGTTCTTTTTCCCCATCGAAAAAATCACCCCAACATATGACCAACACTTGGATGTCCAGAACAAAGCTATGTTATGTTGGTGGCAGGTGTTTGACTTTGTTGACACATGGATCCTTTCATTGACAACTGGTAAAATCAGCGTCCCTCAAAATGGATGATAAAGCGTTGTGCACATAGATCCGTGGCTTATCCTTCATGTGGCTTGGCGCTTAGCGCTAGGCTTTGGCTTGACTTGTATGGCATGTATTTACTAACTCGTGTCTTGTATGACTGCAGGTGTGTGGTTTCGAGGACTGGAGATTGTCCTTCTGGTGCAACCAAATTTTGGTGAAATTTATAATAAAACCAACCCTGCCCAAAGGCCAATGAAACCCGAAAAACAATTTGGCAAACCTTTAATAAAAAATAGCCTTTAAAGGCCAAATTATCTCAATCAAGGAATCATAGCCATACGTCAAGGGTGTATGGAATAAAAACTTCCAACCTTCCTGTACCTCCTCTAATGATGCGAGTTAAAAGTTCAACACTATTTCTAGCATATGCAATACCGGTGCTTTGGAACAACACTTTTTAGTGCTACAGGAATAACCCCATTTCCTGTAGCGAGGAGAAAATTGAATATTTAGTATGTGGATACTAACACCCACCTTCACCAACAAATTTTGGAAGGGGTTGTTTAAACTTCAAGGTAACTAGATGAACATGAGAACTGCATATCATTCCCAAACATATGGTCAAACTGGAGTGGTCAATAAGTGTTTAGAAAACCTATTTTCAATGCTTTGCATGTGAAAAACCACACCAATGGGCATGATGGCTTCCCCTTGCATAATGGTGGTACAATACCACTTATCATGTAGCTACCAAAATGACACCATATGAAGATGGTTATGCCAAAAACCTTGTTAGTGACCTCCTATTTACTAGGCACCTCCAAGATTCAAGTGGTGGATAACACACTCTACACTAGAGAAGCCATTCTCCGCACACTTAAGGACAATTTGGTTATGGCTAAAATAGAACGAAACACAAGCAGACCGACATCACTTTGAATATTCTTTTGCAAAAGGGGATCATGTGTTTCTTCACCTTCAATCCTATAAACAAACATTACTAAAAGAAAAAATACCCCATAAATTAGTACCAAAGTTTTGTGGACCTTGTAAGATCATTTAGCACATTGGATAAGTGGCCTACGAGTTGGATCTTCTAGCCCACTCCAAGATTCATCCAGTCTTTCGTGTGTCTTGTCTGAAGAAGGCCACGGGATCGAAGTGCAAGGCACAAACTAGCTTACTAGAACTAGATGAAGAAGGCTCCATTTGGCTCCATTGGAAGCATTATTAGATACTAGAGAGCATCTATTGCATTGTAACATGGTCCGAGAAGTTTGATCCAATGGAAAGATATGTAGCCCAAAGATGCCACATGGGAACTAATAACGATTCTACAACAATTTCCTCGTCTCCAACCTTGAGTACAATGTTGTTTTTGAAGGGGGAGGGCATGTTAGGGTCCTACCTTAACCTCCCTGCTTTAGCCTACCTAGGAGTTAGTCATTTGATGCATGTGGCCATGCTCTTTGAATAAGGCCCATTATATAGTAGTGGATAGTTTATTATTATTATTATTATTATTTAATGTAAAAATGTCCACTTTATAAGGCCCACTAGGTAGTTGGTACCATTAATGATGGGACTACAAGTAGTTAGGGTTTTTCTATTGAGAATCTATTTAAAGAGAATAGGAGGCTATGGCATGTTTTTATCAAGTATTGTTGCATTTGGAGCTTTGCTTAGTGAAAGGTCACTGTACCTTAAGAGGCAAGTGAACATTGCTTTCTTTCCTTTGACTTATCATAATACAAGGGTATATTTCACTTATTTCATCTTGTTTGTCTCATGTATTTGGTTATTTGCAATTATATTCTCTATATACTTGGTTTGTGTTTCAAGTCTCAAGGTTAAGGAACACTACATTTGTGCTTTGGAATTTTATTTGATTAGTTGATTTAGGCTTTGGTTGACTTTGAAAACTTGTTGTGTCCCGTTTTCCAAGTGAGAGAAATCCACAACAACCTTTTGTTCACCCTTGTTAGTTTGTTAATATGAAAAATCAAGGAGCTTACAAGTCTCTTTCTTTGTGAAATTTCATCAACTTTTATCCTTTTCGGCCCTCAAGCGAGTTGAGGAAGGACAATACCCCACTAGGTGGTCCTAAGAGGGCTTTCATGCAAGTCCCTCACTTCTCTTTCTTCCCCCTTTCACTCCCTTAGAAACACGACCATTTGAAGTGCAAGTAGCCTCTACCTCAAGCCAAGATACCAAAGTGGTGCATAACCAACATGATCATCAGATAAGTAGGATTCATCACACCCGACAACTTTTTCTTATAGTAGAGGGCACTTGGATTTTTGAATCTAGATGTTATTGTTATATTATTTATGTAATAGATTTTTGGTGATATATTGAATTACTTTGGTGATCAAATCTAGTGTTTTTTTGGAAAGGTACCAACATCGCCAGATTGTTGAGTAAGAACCCTAATTTTCCCTGGTTGATTAGAGGGACTTCCCTTTCTTCGTATTCCAACTAGCTTTCTCACCTTGCACCTTTTCCATTTCGATTTTGCTTCTATAGCTAATTAGATTGCGTAGATCAACATGAATATTAAATTATATTTGTCTTTTGAGTTTCTACACTTTGCTAGTTGGCTCTAAACACAAGACAAAACCTAAATAATAAGAATTTGACTTCTTAATGCTCTCCGTCCCTTTTCTTTTTTTCTCCTTCTCTCACTTTTTTGGGTTCTTGTTTGCCCTCAATATGAGTGGTGACTTCACTTGTCTTCATGGTGGTGGGTCATCTTTCGTGTTGGAGAATAATGCTTCACTCTAACTACTAATGTTATAGACATAATCCATAACATGGTGGGAAGAAAGAACCTATGACATCTATAAAAGACCATTCATAGAAGATGAAAACACTCTCCTATAATACCCAAACTATAAAGTCATAGAAGAAGAGAAGACGAGTATCCACGTGGAAAAAAATCTCGACATAGGGACATGTTACTATAAAAATGGCTTATAACAATCGTGTATACTAGCAAATTGACATCAATTGCAGATGGTGAATGCCGATAGTAGTCACCATCTATCAACCACAACAATCACCATCCATCAACCATATAAACATCTTTCCATTGCCATCTGTATATACTATTCGATGATAAAGATTATCAAAAGACTTATTTTTCGAGTCTTGTACCCTCCATTCTATTTCCAAACTAAGAATACTTATAGCAATATTAACAACTACCTGTCCATATCAATTACAAGACTTACACCCCAAAACCAACTTTCACAACAAATTTTTTAATATAAATAATTTTTATAAACTATTTTTTATTTTACAATTAATATAATTAATATATAAGTGAGATTAAAAAAAAGAAAGGAATTATTCAAAATACACGTAAAAACTATATTAACAGAAACATATTTAGAAACTATATTAAGAAACATATTTAACAAAAAATTAATATAAAAAAAAATAATATTTATAATTATAACCACATAAAATGGAACCTCGAAACCTTAACCACTGGGCTTCGATTCCTAAATTAGTAAATGTAAAGCACGTCAAATCTCTCATATAATGCCAGCGTAAAATCCAGGGAATAAAAAACAATGGCTTCTGTTATAAGGAAGCATCATAGCGATTGTTCCCATTTGCCACCCACCAGATCAGCTATAATTAATGAGAAGAGATGGATTGATAAAAGTGGGCAAAGGGTTCGTTTTACAAAGTATTAGGGAGATTATTAAGCAGCATTTACCGCCATTAAGAGGTTGAGCAAGATCTGTGACGACGCCGAAGTAGATCAATCGTGAAACATGTGGGAGGCCATTTTGCTGACCGTGGTCGCGACAGCAGGAAACAATATCGGTAAAGTGTTGCAGAAGAAGGGCACAGTAGGGCTGCCTCCATTGACGCTCAATCTCAAGGTATGGAATTGTATGAAATATCAATTAATTCATGCATAAGTGTTTTTCCATGTTACCCCCGAGTGAATAGAACGATGCTGTCCAAAATACAATTATCCCTCTTCTGGGGAGGGCGATGGTTCTAATTCAGCATGCCACTTAACATATTTCTTTATATTCACAAGGTCTCAGACTCCTCATTACCATTGTTTTTTATTTGCTCATTGCCTTTTCCCTTTTCTTTTTGCCCAGCAGGAATGCAGTATGGATGTGATGTTGAATGTGATTTAATGTTAATTAACTAAAATGAAATTGAGGTGTGTATTATTAAAAAAATTGTTATAATAATTTAAAAATATAATAATAAAATAAATGATCCATTTTAATCCTTGAATTTTTAAGTAGAGAGAGGATTATGCTTTGTTTTTTTATGTCTCTTTATACTTAATAGATCAGAGTTAAGATAAATTTACTATAATTTATAATTTTTAGGTAACTTCCTTCAACTTAGATGTTTAATAGAGTAACTTCCTTCAACTTAAATGTTCGTTTAATAGATTTTAAATTTAATAGATCAAAGATTAATAGATCTACCTTGATAAATAACCCAGCACCTCATAAAAGTTTAATAGATCAAAGATTAAAATAGATCTCCCTTGATAAATACCCCATAAAAGTAACTTCCACCCAATAAAAGTAACTTCCTTCAACTTAGGTCTTAGGTGTTAGATTTAAGGAGTCAGTGTTCCTTCCAAAATCACCCAACTTGATTTAAGGAGTCATTGTTCCCTCCAAAATCACCCAACTTAATTCCTTTGAAGTTCATCACATAACGCCCTCAGCTTCATTCCTTTGAAATTCATCCATCCCATTAGATTTCAGGACACTTACCCCAAAATCACCCAGGACTTGCCTTCAACTTAATTCCTTTGAAGTTCATCACATAAAGCCCTCAGCTTCATTCCTTTGAAAGTCATCCCATTTATGTGGGACATACAACCACGACAATGGACCCCTGGTGGACGGCTTAATAGTCTCCCAATCTCAACAATGAACCAATGCCCCGGTGGCTTCACATATGGTGCAGGAGAGGAAGTATTTTTTTGCCAAGAATCTTGTTTTCTTTTATTTAGATAAGGTCACCTGCACAGGCAGTTGCAATTACATACATCCAAATCAGGAATTTACTTTTGTTCCTTCAAGTCGATGAATTTTGGTCAAAAACAGAAAACCAATCCCATTCAGGCCGTGGATTCTCTACTACTATTTAAGCCAGACTGTTCCTGGTATGACTTTTCAGTCATGACCATTTATACAAATTCACCAAAACTTTCAAAAATTAACTAGCATTTCTGAACATTGAAGCACTATTTAGTATTAACAGAAAATTGAGCGATAGTTTTATCTAGAACCTTGCTGACTGCTTACCCTCTAGTTGGTGAGCGCTTCTCGTTCAGTCCCTTCCATGCTGTCCGACGGACAGCCTTGACCATTTTTAGCAAGCGGAACTTCATCTTTACAGGGAAGTTTGCCTCTTATGTTGGCTATGCCCCCGTGTAATCTGGCATATATTAGAAATGTCTATTCCTTGGTCCACTGCAAGTCAATGCAGCCTACTGTTGATGTTGAAATTATCAGTCCTTATGCTTGCCTCCAGTTCTGCAATTTCAGGTCTGCTGACTCTACATTGTCCTTAACCAGTTTCCCAAAGTTTTCCTCAGCTCCATATTCTGAAGGACAACAAAGACTTGGTACAGTTTCTCTTTGTTCAATTCCAAGCCTTTGTCAACTTTATCCTTGCATTCTCCAACCGTTTTCTCCACAGCAATTAATCTTGCTCCCGTGTCTCTCCACATTATACGATTCTCTTCTTGAAGCTATTCCAAGGTGATGGCACGTGGCTCCTACCTTTGACCTATTTGATGACAACGAGAATTAACATTCATTATTCTTTTGATGTTCATACCTCTTTGAAGAATGAGGATGGGAAGAGGGATTGGGACAGATAAGGCGTCATCCTTCCTAGCTGTCGAAGTAATTGAAGGAATGATGACATACCTTTGGTGGCGAGTATATCTCTCCTCGCAGGCTTTCCCAATCCCTTCACCTCATAATCCATCAACTTTGCACGAGACTTCATAAAGGAAACACTGGGTCCCCCCCTTCCTATGGTTTGGGTAGGGGGTGGTGGTTATGGGTATTTTCCCAATGCCTTCACCTCATAATCCATCAACTTTGTACGAGACTTCATAAAGGAAACACTGGGTCCCCCCCTTCCTATGGTTTGGGTAGGGGGTGGTGGTTATGGGTACAACATAAATTTAGCATTAGAAAGAAGGCGTGCTAGCTTCTGGTCCCATCCTCCCTAATGGACATATCAATTTTTATGACTTTCAGATCTTCCCCCGTATCTATGGCTTTGTTGGCCATCCTATCAGCAATTATGTTGGATGCTCTTCTAGTGTGACTGAAGATTGTATCCATTTAGTCCAGGCTATCTTGCGTTTAATAAACCAATCACTACTCAAAGCTTTACCATTAAGGATATCAATAAATAGTTTTGTGTTTTTCCTCGACCTCAATAGATTGGATTCCATATACATCTGGCACATAGCTTATTTTTTCTATAAGAACTTCAACCCCAGCTTGTCGTTTGTAGCCCTGCCAACGAATCTATGAAGGGAGTATAGGATTTTTCCTTCTTTAGTTCAAGACTTCACAAACCCTTGCCAATCTTGGGTTTCCTTGCCTTCTATGTAGAAATATAGTCTCAACCATCGTGTTGTATGGAACAACGTTATTAGAACCAGACTAGTTATTGAATTGGTCAACCCTAAAAATCGGAATCGGACTGGAACTGGTAAAAAACTGGACACAAAAACTGGTCGACCAAAAAATATATAAAATATACAAATTTTGTTTGAAAAAAATATATTCATGTACATCCATGTGAATACAAACCATTAGACACAAATAAATATGCAATGTGGTGTTCCTTGTTAGTTGAAACAGAATATTTAGAGCAAAATAAACAGGAATATAACTGCGAAAAACAAATAAACAGAGCAAGATAGAAGGAAATATAGCTGCAGAAAGCAAATTAACAGAACCAAATTTAGAAATTAACAGCAGTAATCAAGCCTTTATTGATATTTAGAACTTGATGCAATGTTCACTTGCCTCTTTGAGGGGGCAACCTCCAACATGAGCAGAGCTCCAAATACAATAATATTGACTTGATTACATAGCTTCTACTACTATATATAGTTTCTAATTGATCTAAATTGTTTTATTATTAAAATTAAATGCAAATAAATAGAATTAACACCAAAACAACAAAACTAGCAAGAAATAACAAACCCTTTAAGAAAAAGGGTAACAAAAAACGACAAACCCTTTAAGAAAAAGGGTAACAAAAATGACAAACCCTGGAAATGGCCATGGCCGATCATCAAGGGGAGTTGAGAAGGGATCTCTTATCCTCAACCACTAACTAGTGGACCTTATTTAGTCAGGCTACTTACATTTATTGATTTCAAACTCTACTATCTCATGAGGTCATATTTAATAAAGATGGCCCTCAATACATCAAGTAATAATCTATTCCAATCTATTCCAGTGACTAGGGAAGTTAGGGTGGAACCCTGACATGCCCTCCCCCTTTCAAAGTAGCCTTGTCCTCAAGGTTGGAGATGAGGAAATTGGTGGAGAATCTCTGCTAGTTCTCATGTAGCATTGTCAGGTTGTGTTTCCTTCCATTGGATTATAACTTCTTGGATAGTGTGTTAGTGAAGACAACGCTCATGTTTGTGAAAACTGCCTTAGGTTGCAACCAAATTGAATCCTCCTTGTCCAATTTGGGAAGGTTGGTTTGAACTTTGCAATTGGACCCCAACACTTTTTTCAAGCAGGGCACATGATAGACTACATGGAGGTCGAATGGCTGGGTAGAACCAATTTGTAAGCGACTAGACCTATACGTTTGAGCATAGTATAAGGTCCATAAAACTAAGGAGCTAACTTTTGTTGAGTCTTCTCCTTGAGTGAGGTCTTCTTATAGGGTTGGAGACACAAGAACACCTAATTCCCTTCGTCAAAATGATGTTATGAGTGATGTTGATCAACTTATTGCTTCATACGATTTTGAGCCAACACCAAATTATCTTCGAGGGTATGAAGAATGTCAGCACGGGCTGTTAGGGTGTTATCCATGTTGAAATTAGTGCACCTGCAAGAGCCATTCTCCTGGAGGATGGCATAAGACCCTAGCTGTGGACTAGGGCCCCCAACACACTCCTGGGGTTTCTTGGTATGAAGCCAAGTAGTGAGAGCCATGGAAAAAGACCCTTGTGAGGGCCCCCAGTAGATGACTGGGGTTCTTGGTCTAGAACCAAGTAGTAAGACCCTAGATGTGTTCTAGGGCCCCTGGATGTGTTCCAGGGAATCCTTGCCCGGTGCTTGGATTGATCCTTTGCCCGGTGCTTGGATTGATTCTTGGATGTGTTCCTTGGTGGTTGATATAAGTTCCTAGATGTGTCTAGGGTCCCTGGATGTGTTCCAGGGAACCCTTGCTTAATGCATGGGTTGATCCTTGGTCTTGTACCTTGGTGGATAAGACCCTAGATGTGTTCTAGGGCCCCCAGATGTGTTCTTAGGCAACTTGGTCTTTGACCAGGAAGATCTTGGTGTAATACCAAGATGTGTTGATGTGTGATCCTTTTCCTTTCTCCTGGGATGGTCCATGAGACCTAGGAGTGTCTATGAAGATGGACATGACCACATTGTTGATGTACCCCCTTATGCAGTGATGATAAAGTTTATAGGTCACTATGAGACTCATGTGGACATGTTTTGCCATTATGGAACCCTCCTTGACTTTATCTTAACAGGTAACCCCTTGTTGTCTTGCTTACCCCCATTGGTTTATGTGATTGGGTTTTTATTTTAGGTAATTGGGGTTTATTTTATGTGATTGGGGTTTTATATGTAATTAGGATTTTAATTAATATTAATTGACATATTAATTAAATGTCAATATTTAATTATTATCCTAATTACCCTAACCCCTCTCCCTAACTATAAATTACACCCTACCCTATTCCATTTGACACTCACTCATTCTCTCATCTCCCTACTTGCTGCGGCTACCTCAATGACTCTTCCCTCTTGTTGATGTGGCCTTCCCCTTGCTTATCAAGTTCAGATCTGCGTTTTTTTTTATGCTGGCTGGAAGTTTCCTCTTTGAAGTTTTTGCTGAGGTTGCTGGATGTGTTTCCTCTGAGCTGTGAAGGGCTGCTGGACTTGTCTCTTGCATCAGAACTGCCTCCCCCTAAGCTGCCGGGCCTGCTCTGTGGGTGTCGTCTCCTTCTCTAGGGCCATAGAACTGTGTGGAGGTGCCGCGGCTTCTTTCTAGGCCCTCTCCTTGGCTGTACATGCTTCCCTCTAGTTGCTGCGTGGAGTATTGAGTCCCCTGTGGGGGTTTTCTCAGTGTGCTGTCCAGTTTTTCTGAGTAAGAGGGTTTGTTGTTGGAGTTTTTACTCACATGTCCAGATCTATTCCTGTGCTATCATTGTTTATTGGAGGATTTTCTGTTGGGGTTATTTGCTGTTAAGACTGTGGGTTATTGTTGTTTTCCTTGGGGTTTCCTATCTATGGCAAAACTGTCCCACAGTTCTCTTTGATAGAGATCAAACCCTAGAGGTTTGATCTATGAATCTAAACTAAGTCTGAGCATACTTACAAAGGCATACATCTACACTTGTGACAGGTACATCTCTCATTGATTTAGGAGGTAAGCTAAAAGTTATTTCATAACTCAGAAATTTTATTTGCTTCAGATCTGTTTGTATGGCTTATTCTTTATGCTGATCTAGTAATCAGAAAATTTTAAAAGCTTTTTTGTTTTTGAATTTTATCTATTTCTAACAATCCACCGCCTGGACTTTAGAGAGGCCCTAGGTCACCTGGTTTGAATTCGTGTTCAGGTTCGATAACCTTGAAGTTCGACAAAAATTCAATAACATCATCAAACACATTTCCACCTTTGTGATTCCAACAAATGTTACAATATTAAGTCATATCACCTAGGGAAATCCCACCAAGGCAAAGTGCRCTACTACAACATACATCCAACCACATCAACATGATMATAGAAGGGGACAATAGAAATGCTAACCCATCCAATCATCAAGTATGTCCCCACAGCACATCCAACACAAGAGGACCATGTAGAACACCCCCTCCCAGTGACACAAATAATACAACATCATCATGCAAAAGTCACTAGGAAGYTCCAACAACATCATGGAACATCTACCTCYTAACACCATCATCTAACCCCTTGGGGGKCTAGAACCATCATCAAAGAACAAGATGTAGTGCATCCAAGATAAACAMGTACACCAAAACCACACCATAATGAGATARCATGCTCCATAACCATCAAATATGCAACCAAGCGGTGATCAACAAGGCAAACACATGTGAGAAGACCACCAAACAARCAAGCACAATCATCACATCTATAACACATGGTAGCTAAAGGTGGGGAGTATATACARGCTCCTTGTTAATCTGTACTTYGATAACAAAGCATTTATGTTCAGAGGCATGTAACGAGACAAATCTTGTTTTGAGTCCTTACGTTTTGATGTCTACTAATAATGTGGGTTAGTATTTGTCGTTAGGTGGTGCACATTGTATGTTGGTATAACATTATTGGGATTGAATTGTTTGGATATTTTATGCTCGCACTTTGTATTAAATCATCTTCTTATTGTAGTTTGGTGAGCTTAAATATATTGGATGTGTTGAAGGCGATCCAAGAGTAGTGTAGAGGTGGTTAGGGTCACCTTAGGGCTTAGGTTTAATCAGGTCAGGAACTTACAGTATTTTTACATAAAGATATTGCGTGCATTCAAGTTTGGACCAATGCATAGATATCAATACAAGGAATAATTTAGGAATCTTGTTTGCATAGTCAATAATTTGGCTATGCTTTTTCACTTTGTGATGTCAAATATATACTCAAATCGAAGATGACTCACGAGGCATCTTTATGGCTTCTATCATTCACGTTCTTGTTCTGTTGGAAGAAATATAGCATGGAACCGTGATTGGCTTTACCTCATTATAAGCATTCATAGAAATAGTAGGTTCAAATCTCAAGGTGCTAGAGCTCAAACGAGCTTTTCTTTGAAAAGTCAAAATGTTAGCCTGTATAGTTTAGACCTAGGCCATTCTATGCTCTTGTGATGTCACGAGAAATGATATAATGTAATTTAGGTATCCCTCTTTCATTGTCTGCAAAGCAAGATTGCTTCCTTTTTCAACTTTGTCATTGGTATTTATTGTTTTCAACTTTGTCATTGGTATTTATCTTTGCGGTAGTCTAAACTTTTTATGTTTTGACCTTTTTTCATGAATATTTTCTGTTTAATGTCTGGAATCCGGTGAGCAATTGTTGGATCTGCAGATTTGAGTGGCTAAGTTTGTTTAATCCGAGTGTCTTAGGGGTTTTTCAGCATGTAAATCCATTTAGCTATTTAGAAATGCAATTTAGACAACAGAAAATTGCGATTTCATCCAGATTTATGTCTCCAGATTCTGGCGAAAAGGACCAAAACGTAGAACATTTAGACAATGCCTCTATCTTTTATCATAATATCATAATAGAAAGGCACTCCTTATGCTTGTATGCATTCAAACTTTAAGGAATTATTCGGAAGAGAATTTGAGAAGGTATGAAAAAAGTCATTTGCTCATTGCCACTTTTTTCAAAGTACAATTCTTGTAAGGTGATAATTGTAGACGTCCATCCATGCATGTTTGAACGCTATTATCTTATAGCTTCCTCCTTTGTTCAGTTCTTCCCCCCTCACCCCGTCTTTTATATAAGTTGTAGTTTGTACCAACTGTAATATTGATCCAGGATCTTCTAACCGTGTAAATATATTTTGACTGATATCAGGTAATGCGGACTTATGCATTAAGCAAAACATGGGTTGCAGGCTTTTGTATCGACATTTTTGGGGCCTTGTTGATGCTGAGGGCTGTATCTCAAGCACCAGTATGATATCGTATCTCTATTCGTCCTAGATTTTTCACATGTAATTGTTCCAGATTTATGTAAGAGTAGTATCGTTTATAGTAAAAAACAAGAAACATATTTGAGTTTATAGTTGCTTTCTTTAGTCTTTTTGACTACCATATAATGAAAATGTATGGGTTTTCCCACCAATCAATAAACATTGACCAGCCATGCAGAATTGTTAAATTTCTAGTGGGAATGCATTAGTCTCTTTGTATTTTTTTTTTAATATCTTCGTCTTTTTGGCTTAATATTTCCCAGCAAACAAGTTAAACATCAACATTTATTGTGGTATTTGATCCAAATTTCTATTGTAATGGTGCAGGAGCAATGCTTTAACAATAAAACTTCATGCACATCTCCAGTTTTTAGTGTTTTGATTGTTGAACATTCCAAGTTCGTCATAGATGCAGGTGATCCAGCAACAAAAGGATTGTGCCCATAAACTTTGTAAAATATAACAAAGGGCTTTGTCATGTAGTTTTCCCACCTAGCATAGGATGTGCACATGCAAAATATTGCCCATATCTGTTCACATTTTCCCAGAAGATCTGTATGAGACATTTCCATATAATGAAATGAATGTGTGTTGTCTGTGAAGCGATCCTTTGAACAGGGGGCGCCATTCAGAACACAATCGCAGGCAAAAGATCTTGAGGGTGGAAACCTTCAAAGTACAATAGCAATATTTAGCATAACTCTATATGTTTACGAGTCGAATATATAGAAGAAGAATGCCCTTGCATGTGTGACGCATTTTCTTCATGGACAATGCTTTTAAAAATAGAAGAATGCACTTGCATGTGTGACACCTTCATCCACAAGGCCTACAAAAATAGAAGATAGGTGAGAGAAGAAGATTAAGATCAAGGTTGTGAGACTTGGCCAAGACTCATGAGTCTTGCTGAGTTCCTGAAATGTGTACTTGGCTAAAACTTGTCAGCGATCAAAAACTCGGGAAACTTGCCAAACCTTGGCAAAACTTGTCATTGTTTTTCTGCACTAAATTACCGTACTTAGAGTTTTTTGTTTTTTGTTTTGTTTTTTTACTATTTGCTGAGTTTTGCTGAGTCTTGAACTGAGTTTTGCTGAGCTCCGAACTGAGTTTTGCTGAGCTCCGAACTGACTGAGATTTCATTTTTCTGAGTCTGAGTCTCACGACTTTGATTAAGATAAGCGAATAACAGGAGACTTTTTGACGCTTTAAACTAGCCTAAACTAAGCTCTCTTAGTTGTTTCTGTATGCTGTCCCAAAACAGCAAGCATAAATGAACTAATTAGCTTGATCTACAAAGTAAAATAAAACAACTTTCTAGTTTAAGATTTAGGTGAAAAATATAGAAAATTGCACGGAAACTAGCTTAGATCTACTCTTTAATTTGAAAATATTGAAACTAGATCTAAAAGCTTCATGCATGCAGCATTAGATACTAAATTTTATCTTTTAAAACATATCTAATTGACATGCATGCAAAGAAAGAAGAAGGGAGAAGAAAATTTATGATTTTGTGGAGCTTTTGCTTGAGCCTTAAGAACCTTTGGGCAATGTAGTCTTTCTTTGGTGTGAAGAAGAGGGAGGAAGTTTTCTGAAGTGCTTCCAGAGAAAACATGGGAGCAAGCAAGCTTTTTTGATTCTCCAAAAGGTTGGCCTTTCACACTCCAAGCTTCTGACAAGTACCTGCAAATAAAGGTGTTTCCTACAAGAGAGACTTTGTTCCACGTTAGTTTAAACAAAAACCCAACATGAAAATATAAGCATCAAATGCATAAAACAAATATATAGCCTAACAAACAAGTAGAACCATATATTCTAATTGGATAACAATATCCTTACCATAGCCACCATGCAAATACAAGAAAAAAAACTTGAAATGATATTACCTCATAAGCTAACAATCCATCCACACATGTGAGTCCAAACACCAATCTTGACCTCCAAAGTCTTTTGATTCAATACAAAAAAGATTACAACAATGAATAGTAAGGATGCCCAAGCTCCAACTAGCTACAACGAGGAGGGTCACCTTCTATTTATTACCATTTGGGTGATAATCACAAGAAATGATGCACTAGTGTATGAGAGAGTGGCGCATAGCATGAGGGAGTGGCGCATAGAGTGAAGGGGAGATGAAGTGAGGTGAGGTGGAGTGGAGTGGAACTAGTGTGAGTGGGAGTGAGGTGGAGTAGAACTAGGGTGCGAGGTCGAGTGCTAGCATAGGGATGTGCGCCCCTCCTCCTAAATGCGCCACCTCTCCCAAGTGGGGTCGAGTTCCATCTTTGGGATCTCCTCCATGTCCATGTCACTCAACAAGTTGCCTTCCTCTCCAGTGAACTTGCCCAAGCTTAGAGTTGATTGAGAACCAAGGAAAAACATGTCTCCAACATGTTTCCTAATTATTAGCATTTTCCCTAAAATTTAGGGAATTTCCTTTTTCGAGATAAATACATTTTTTAGTGATAAAAGTCACTTTTTTGCCTAGACAAAAGGGGAATAGGGGTCCAAAGGGTGCTCTGGCTTAGAAAACAAGCACAAACATGACATCTGACAATGATTGATGCCATATTTTTACAATTTATTGACTTTACATCAAAATATTTCCGTTTTGCGGGAAATTTATTATTTCACTAAAACATTAAAAAAACCTATCAGGACCTAGCTCAATTTCCATATGATTTAATAGACATGACCTAGCATGAACTCATATACATTTAGACACTAGACATTGGTTATACCATGCCAAGGCCTAACCACCAGCACATACTCCAGCTTTGGAGTCAGCCTTGAGTGAAAAAACTTAGAAATTATTAATCGCCCACTAAGGCAGGGAAAAAATAATTAACAAGTGAAAAAAACCACTCTAGAGTACATGCTCGTACCCAGGTCTTAGGTGGCCAATAGTCTTTTACAACTTTCATGCTCAAGTCATTTATTACAATGCCCCGGAGGGATGGAAATGCGGAAAAAGGTAGTCTTTAAAAAGACCTGTTGAATCTGTGAACTCTGACTTCTGAGCATCTGTCTGCTCAGTCTCTGGCGTCTCATCTGCAAATTCAACTAGTGCAACTCGGTGGATAACAAGTTCCATCACCATCAATTGAATACTTTGACACAAGAATCTCTCAAGGCCAAAGAACATTCTTCTAATCACAAATCAGAAGCTAAAACTATCAACCACTATTCACTACTAGTTATTCTCCATTAGCTATTAACCTTTTCTCATGAGAGAAGTCTCCTTTTATAGATTGAAGAAGAGGTTAGGATCTCCCCAAATCAGGAGTACGGGTGAGATCCAAACCGATCGGAGGACACCTCGTATCCGAAGCTTTTCTTCTAGAAACTTCGTGAATTTCTTCTTTTTTCCTTCGTACGATAAGTGTCGCACCTTGTGAACTAGCAACATTCGACACTGTCGCAGGCTATTGTGGTGCAACATGCGACACTTCAAGGGTGTTGCATGCTGCTTTGTGCAACATGTGACACTTTCATAAATTAGGGTTTTTAAAAGAAATTTTTATAGTTTCATCTCTCTAGGAAAGGTTTTCCTTCCATCTTCTTCAGGGATTAAGGCAATAATCCTTTGAATGACAAAGGGTAGGTGCACATCATCAATGGTCATAGCTGTGACGAAAATAATGTGTAACAGAATGCCCCCCAACGTATGAAGTTAGAAAATGAGTGATAGCTGAAATACTTTGTCATGTGGGTGTTGAAACAAGGAACACATCAGACGAAAACCTATCAACAACAAACAAGGAGTTACAATACAACAATATATATCATCACCGAGGTAGGCAACCCCATACTCAGAATACAAGTGACTCAAAGCATAAGTGCCAACATGCAAAGATCCATGTCAAGTAAGATAGGTCATGGCCAGCAAAATACACTGTGGATCCATGTCGTTATGACTCAAATCTGAACATAGCCACCAAAAATACATTGTGGATCTATGTCATAAAGACTCAAATTTGAACATAGCCATGAGACATACACTGTGGATCTATGCAACAATACATACTCAAAATACTCCATCGCAACTTGGATCTAACAGACAGGATCTAGGGTCATCATCTCTACAGTGCCATAGTACGAATCTAACCATGCGAATAAATATGTTGAAGTCGAACATGGTAGAAACCATCTGATTACCGGTCAATGATGAAAACTGTTAAGAGATGTGAAAGGAACCATCAATAATTACGATGGCCCTTAAGGTACATAAGTACATTTTCTAGAGTGCGAATAGATGATCTGAAGTCGAACACCCATAGAATCATTCGATCGAAGGTCAATGATGAAAACATGTCGTCGAAGGTGAGGAAACTTGCCATTGAGGCATGCAAGTCCCAAGGTACTGTAAAGTTTCTAAACCAACTTCCCAGATAATGTGTCAAAGTCGATAGGAAGTGGTTCGTCGCAGGAGGGCCTTGATGTATTCCCCATCAACAATGCTGTTGCCGTCCTTATACACACTTGCAAACGTGAGATAAATCCGGCTCACTTAGTGTGTCCTTGGAGGCACAATGCCTAGGTTCAAAGCCCACACTGTCACTTTGACTTGAACCTTTTTCGTCTAGGCTCACTCCTAGGGAAGCCAAGGGGGGTAGTCCCTAGTTTCTAGATAAGTTTTAAAGTTATGTTCTAGGAGTTGATTTTAATTTCTTAAGGTTTGGGGGGATTCTAACCTAAGATGCTAAGGCAACGATGCAAGATGCAAGGTTAGTATGTCAAGCAAGCCTTTTCCTAGGGCAACTAAGACTAGTGCCTAAGATTGGGCAAGGGGTCAACTAAAATTAAAGGATGATTCGTTACAAATAGATTACAAGAAGTACAGAAGAATAATTAATCTATTAGATACAAGATTTACAAATAAAGAATGCTAGGATACAATAAACAAGCTAACCACTTATGAGATTAAGTATTTGTGTGCAGGATATAAGGAGATCAAAGCATCATCACATTTATGAGATTATCATCAACACATCATTATCATCAACACATCAACATATCAACAAAGAAGATTTAGAGATTTTAAGCACAAGTGTTATAAGGATGATGAAGATTACCAACTCTTAGTTATTAAACCCACAAAGTATTTAGATTTTTTAGCCCAAGGTTGGATTATTAAAGGTTTCTTAAGATTATCAGGTTTTAATTACCTTTATTAAGATTTTCACCAAAGCCTCCTCCTCCTATTGCCAAATGGTTGCTGGATGCTCAAGATAGTATGGCAACGAGGCCAACCCTAGCTGTCACAGTCAGCCCAAAGCATTGC
>ML844636.1:37755-50964 GCA_009831015.1 Picea engelmannii | reverse complement strand
TATATATATATATATATATAGATGGATATACATTTTGGGATCTTTGTGGTGTTCTCATGTGTTGATGGTTTTTAGTGTTTTTGATGATGATGTCTAATTTATATGCTGTGACAGATTATTGATGTGTGATGTATGCGTACTGGTAACTTGATGTGATAAATGCCAATCTAACACTAGGTTAGCCATGTTGTTTGCTATTTGATTAAGTTGTCTTGGAAAATGTGTAAATGTAATGGAACCAAAATATCGAGATAAAAGTCTAACTTGCAGGTATTTGCGAAAGAGGCAAGGATCGCGAACACGGTATACATTGTTGAGTTGGAGGACGACGAGTTCGGAATCTAGTAAGATGCTAAGGTGACGAATATGACGATGGCAGGCCTCAGTGAGGAGGCTGATGACGGCCGTATACTCTACTTGGTTATTGGTTTCTGAACCCAAACATATGCCACTGCAGTGGAGCAGTTCATGTGAGGGTGAATAGAGGGCCCAAGCGGCCAAAGCGAGATTCTGTGTCCAATAGCTAGCTCTGTCGGTATAACCAATGTGGTAGGCAAATGGAGGAGGCATCTGTCAATAACATAAATGGTAGATTAGACGTGAGGTATGGGAGAAAGAAGATTTAAAAACTCTATAAAAAAAATGTACAAAAATAAAAAGCCTAGTGTAGTATGGCTACGCTTAGGCGTAAAATTTATTTAAGTACAACCCATTGACGGGTTCTTTGAGAGGGTGGCCTTCGAGAGAGGCCAGAATGTATGCGCCTTTAGTGAGGCAATGCTGGATGATGTAAGGTCCATGCCATAGTGACTCAAATTTTCCATGGCCAAGGGTATCGTGAGCGATATCGTAAGCAAGGACGAGGTCACCTTCATTGAATGAGCGAAGGTTGACATGGCGATCAAAAGTGGCTTTAGACCATTTTTTGGTTGCCTCGTTGTTCTGTAATGAAGATCGATGATCTTCATCCAAGGACTCTAAGTTCAGCAAACGCTGCTCCATTGGAGCAATGGCAGGTAATAGCTCAATAGCGGTGCGTAAGGTGGTAATTTCGCACTCGATGGGAAGAATGGTCTCGACCCCATGGACTAGATGAAATGGTGCAAAACCAGTGGCAGTTTTCACTGCCATGCGATAAGCCCAGAGTGTGGAAAATAACATATGGTGCCAATTGGTCTTATGTTTGTTAACCATGCAATACAACATGGTTTTGAGGACCTTGTTGACCACCTCCACCTATCCGTTGGATTGAGGTTAGTATGGGGAGGCGAACTTGTGGGAGAAGCCTAACCGAGAGGAGAGTTTGACAAAGATCTAATTCTCGAAGTGTTTCCTGTGATCAGAGACTAGCTGTAGCGGGACTACAAAGCAGGAGATGACGTGGTTGAAGAAGAAGCGTGTTGTGGTGTCAGTGGTGTTGTTAAATGTAGGCATGGCTTCAGCCCACTTGGTGAAGTAATCGACTGCTATGACGATATATTTGTGTCCATTGCTGGATGGAGGGTTGCAAGTCATGAAGTCTATGCCCCATTTGCAAAAGGGGCCAGTAGTAATGACTGGGTGTAGAAGAGAAGGTGGTGCTCGTACTTTGTTGGCGTAAAGTTGACAGTTGTTACATCGCTTCACAGCATTGATGCAATCGTTAAACAATGTAGGCCAAAAATAACCAACACAAATGATTTTTTGAGCGGTGGACATTCTTGAGAGGTAGCCCCCGCAAGCACCACTATGGTATTCGTTCAAGACTCAATCAGCCTCGTCGATAGTTAAACATCGGTGGAGTATAGTGTCGACCCCGCACTAATATAAGATATCATCGATAAGTAGGTAGCGGGGGGGCTGGTGACGAATGCGTCGACGATCGTCTCGGGAAAGGTGGTTTCTGACTTTTTGTGTTCAAAGGTAGATGAGAAGATCATCGTACCATGGGTCATCTGAGGGGATGTAGAAGAGATGTTTGTTGGGGAAGTCGGTATTGACGAAGGTACTGGTAGTATCGGAGGGAAATGTCGTAATGAGTTCGGCGAGGACGAGGGATTTCTTGCTCTTGGGTGTTGAAAATTCGAGGTCGTACTCCTGAAGGATGATGATCCATCGAGCAAATTTTCCATTAATTTGCCGACAGCTAAGCAAGTAGTGCATTAGTTTGGAATCTGCGATGACTTTGGTAGTTCGAAGCAAGATGTAATGGCGTAATTTCTGGCTGCGAGGACAACTGTAAGAGCCAGTTTTTCTTCGTGGTTGTATTTCAGGGGTATCCCTGAAAGATTTTTACTAATGTAGTAAATGACATGCTCACAATCATCGTCCCCTAGTTAGACGAGAACTGCTACTACTGAGATGGTTGAGGTCGAGATATATAGGATGTAGTTGCGATTATAGTCGGGTGGACTAATCAACGAGGTGTTGGAGAGGGCCGTTTTGAGATCATCAAAAGAGTTTTGGGCATGTTCGTCCCATTGGAATGGGATATCATGATGTAAGAGGCGAAGGGAACCATGTGCCTGAGTGGCATAATCGGGGACAAAGCGGCGTAAAAAGTTAGCTTTGCCTTGTAGGCTCTGCAGTTGGCGTAAATTTCATGGTGGGGGAATTTCCCTGATGGATTGGACCTTGAGGGGATCAACTATAATGCCACGTTGGGAAATGATAAACCCAAGGAGGTAGCCAGTAGTGACGCAGAACACGCGCTTGAGGGGATTCAAGTGGATGTTGTACTGACGACACCGTTGGAAGATGATTCGTAAATCACGAAGATGTAGAGTGCATTTTTTGGAGCAAGCGGTGAGATCATCCAAGTAGGCAAGAATGATTTGAGCGAGATCATGAAAAATGTATGTCATGGTGCATTGGAAAGTGGCTCCTGCGTTCCTGAGGCCGAAAGGCATGACACGATACACAAAAGTGCCCCAGGGGATAGTGAATGCGGTTTTGTACTGATCGGCTGGGTGGATTTGAATTTGGTTGTAGCCAGAGAAACTGTCCATGAAGGACAGAGCCTCGTGACCGATGCAATCATCGATAATTTGGTCGATAAAGGGCATTGGAAAGTTATCTTTGGGACAGGCGGGATTGAGATCGTGGAAGTCTGTACAGACACGGATAGTGCCCTGTTTTTTGTTGATAGGGACGGGATTGGAGACCCGTGACGTATATGTGATGGGGTATATGAACCCTACAGCGCGTAATTTGTCAATTTCGGCCTTGATGGCCGCTGCTTTGGATGGGTGTGATGGATGTTGTTTTTGAAGGATAGGTGTGATATCAGGCCAGGTGTTGATACGATGTTCAACAATAGAGGGATCAAGGTCAGGCATCTCTATGTAGGACTAGGCAAAGATGTCTCGGTATTCCTGGAAGAGAGATTTGTAGGCGGTGATTTCTTCAGGAGAGCATACGGCGCCAATGGTAATTTTCTCTATGACTCCAGATTTGATGGAAATATTGATTTTGATGGTGGGGGAAATATTAGCCAAATTGCCTTCTTCGAAAGTGTCGGGGTCAGGGATAGGGTTTTTGAACCAATCTATATGCCCTGATGGGAGAAAATATTTTGTTTCGACTGCGTAGATGGGGTTTTGGTTAGGAGGCCCGACGACTTTCTGTGAAGGAAAGAGCGCTCTGTGGTGGAGCGTGTCCCATGGGCAATCGGGTTTAGTTAACTCCTCAAGGATGTCTTCATCGCAGTGAAACTCTCGAGAATATAGGGGATCGAAAGGAGTGACTTTGGTGATTGTCATCAGGGGGTTGTTGTCTGGTGGTGACGATGTAGAGGGGGTATCGTAAGGAGGTTGTGATGGTTCACTCGACATAAACCAAATATCGAGATATTGTGGGTTGAAAATGGTAGTCGGGCGTAGAATTTCCGTGGGGAAATGAATTGGAGAATTGGGAGGATTTGGGGGTAAATCCTCATATAAATCATCTAGGAACCATGGGGGAGTAGGGAGTGCCTCAGGTTCCAGTGAAAAGATATGAACCATATCAAGTGATGGGGTAAGGGTACTCAGTGGTTCTGTTGGAGGAGGGGGTGTGTGATTTTGAATAAGGGCCAGTTGGTGATGCCTGTATTTAATGATCATAGAACATTGATATGTGAAATGATAAAGTGATTTGCATAGAGAGCAAGGAAATATCATACGTTTGTTGACTGAGGTCGTGACATACTGGATGTCGGTGACATGTGTTAGGGTGGGTTCTTACTGAAAGCTTTGGCATACAGTTGTTAGCGTCTGTCGGAACTGAGGTAACGCTGGACAATGGTGTGTGTAATGGCCATATTTTGAATAGATGGCGCATGCGAATTTGGTTCGCAGTCCTTTGCTACTTGTGTTCTAGGAGATAGCGATAGTACTGGAGGAAGCGATGAGCACTGGTGGTGCTTGAGGTAGTTGAATGAGATTACGTAACTTGGGGAGAGATGGGCACTTGTTGGTGGGGTGTCTGTCTTTCTCGCATAGCGCGCAAGGAGGTTGAACACGTGGGGGAAATGGAGCAGTGGGCTCCTTCTTTTTTCGTCTACCCCCAGCTGTAGCAGGGGTGGTAATGAGTGGGGGTGTGGGTGGGATGATGGGGGTAAGTATGGGAATCTGCATCGGAATTCCTTCTGTTTGGGGAGGGAGGGATGGTTGAGGGACCATCTCAAGTGGATGTAGATACCATACTGGGATTGCCAACACCATGTTAGGAAGGGCGAGCATTGCGGCTACTTGGAAAGCTTGTACACTCGGTGGGGGGTAAAAGAAAGGGATTTGGGTAATGGCTTGGGGGACTGTTTCCCAAACTGGGATATGGCCTTGGGGGAGGGGAAGATCAGGAACGAGTACAGCTGAACAAGGTCGAGGATATTCCTAAGGAAGGAGTTATGTGATTAGTGGGACGTCAAGGATGAAAGGGGGCTCGGTGGGAGGGAGAGTATCTTCAGTTGTCGTTCCTTTGGTGGAGACGACACATACTTGTGTAGAAGGATGGATGAGCGGTGGTGCTCAGTCGTATGTCCCTAGTAAGGATGGGTCCTTAAAAATTTTGGGGCCCATCTCGATGAGTGGATAGGCATCTAGATTACTGTGGATGAAAGGGAGGATGTTTTTGAGGTTGGATGAAGGGTTAGGATCATAATGTGATACCTGGTCAATGGTAATGATCTTTTCGTTATGGGGAAACATCATGGTTCGGAACACAGAAGAGGCAACTACCTTCATAGCATACATGTAGCTACGACCAAACAAAATATTGTAGTCAAGTGGGGCATCGATAACCTCAATGTCAATAAGGATAGTTTTTCCCCCGAGTTCGACGGAGACATTTTGGAAGAGCCCCTCAAGAGACGAGGGTCGTCCGTCGTAAGCCCTCAGAGTAATAGCGGATGGTATTAGCTCTGGAGAGCCAAGTTTCTGCCAAACGGTTTTGGACATGATGCATGTGGATGCACCTTCGTCACTGATGCAGCGGTGAATGGTGATTTTCTGGATTTTAACCAGTATTTGAAAAGCGACAAGAGTGGGGAGACGGGGTTCTCCACTGTCGAGATCAAATGTGATGAGTCGAGTATCGGCAGGGTCGACTACCCCTAGAGCGTAAAGTAATGACTTTCATTGAGTAGGATGGTTTTGAAGAACTTCTAAGATTGACATGGCAGTGGGGGATTGGGCCAAGTCGTCGACCAAACTATAATTGTGGGCTGCCCTAGCTTGAGGGTTGTCGACATTCCTTCGCAATGGGATGCGAGGGATGCGAAGAGGTGTTTCAGTATTAGGGCGCAAAATCATCAAAGGTGGGCCAGTCGTGACTGGGGTGGCCTCCGAGGTAGTGGGATTCGGGTCAGAGGATGCGTTGTATTGATGACTGCGCATTTGTAGAAGGACCTCTTACTCACTAGTGAGGAGGATAGTTCGATCTACCGAAGTGCCTGGGTTGTGATATGGTCCTACCTGTGGTGGGGAAGGGTTCATCTCTTGTTGGATGTTCATCACCCCTTGATGTGGTATGGGGTTTTGCAACACGGTCGGGGGTGGGTGCTACACATATTGTTGTGGGGCCTGCTAGGGGGTAGGCAGGGCTGGCGGATGTGGTCCATTACCAGATTCTTTCAACCATTTGAAGTCTGCGATTTTGGGGCAATGGTGAGTATAATGGCCATACTCACTGCAAAGGGCACAAGGGAAGTTTGTCTGAATATTGTTGTTGTTCTTTCCTTGGCGTTTGTTGTTATTTCCCCCTTGAGGGTTCTGGTTCCCCTGGTTCTGGTTGCCCCCTGCAGGTTGGTTCTACTTGGGTTGGTTCTAGTTTCCTCCTGGTCTGAGATTATTATTGTTTCAATTTTTCCCTTTATTTATGGCATTGTTTGACTGATGGGATGGATTAGCCATATTCAGATGTTCAAAATTTTGGTATTGTTGAATGGGAGATGGTTGAACAAAGTTAACCCCAGCATGTGGTTGTCCTTGTGGTGAAGGAATAGGCTAGGGGGGACCAAGAAATGGAAAGTATGGATTATGCTATGGTAACGATTCGTAGGATGCATAGGAAGGCTTGGTGGTTTCACTAGTGCTTAGGGTGTAAGCAGAGGTGGAGGGGGTACCAGAATTAGGTTGATCTATGGGGCATATTGTGGGTGTTGGCGGTGGTCCACTGGTGGGCGGAGGAAATGTCAAGGGGTATGGTTGTGGATAAGGGGGAGGATTATAATAAGGGGGTATGTCATATGTAGGTGGATATTGAGGGGTTCCATACATTGGTGGTTGTTGGGGATGTGAATTGTGGTGTGTAGTGGTACCAATCAATCCATCCGCTGAGTGAGACATCCCAGGTTTGTCCTGGTCGAATGGCACGAGTCTTGGGGTGTCAGGTAGTACTGTATACAAGTACCCTGACTGTGAGTAAATGAGTTTGAACTGTTGGGCCTTGCTAATGGCTTCTTCTTCAGACTGGGGGAAGGTAGCGGCTATATCTTTGGTGAGGAGGGAAACAAGTGATTTGAGGAACCAATTAAGACATTGTTGTGGAGTAGCTTCAGCTTTGTAGAGACTACGTCGCCAATTCCATTCATGAATGTGGACAGCGATGTGCATGGCGAAGGTTTGTTTAAATTCCGAGAGTAGTTCAAGGCCATTGTCATGACGAATTGGTAGTTGAAAGAAGGTCAAGAATGCTTTGGCCAAGGATTCAAAGGTCACGTGGGACCCAAATTTTTCTTCTACATACCACTTAGCTGATGGGCCAGTGAGTGTACGTTGAAATAACCTCAATCGGATGGAATCGTCCGTGATGCTATTTGAAGAGCACCATAAGTGAAAGGTCATGATATGGTTGGTAGGATCATCTCCCGGTTTTCCTTCAAACTTGGGGATGTCTAAAGTCAATTTGGTAGGCATTGTTGGCCATGTGGGGTTGTGCAATATAGGATCATTGGTGAGTTTAGTCAGATCCAGTATGTTGAGGGAAACCAAGTATGGCATCTGAGGTGGTGGCAAAGGATTAGTTCTAGCCATAGTGTGAGTGTTTTAAGTACCAGACCCTTGAGGGGGACTAGGTGGGTTTGTACTTCCCCCTTGAGAAGAAGTTGGCCCCTTGCTTCTGTGGAAAGGAGAGTGTGGGGATGTTTGACCTTGGGAAGTGGACCCATGTAGAGTGGAACCAAGCAAAGTTGATCCCAAGATAGTAGCACTCACAAGGGTGTGGGAAAATATGGACGATGAGTTGGCAAGACTAGGAACTCCCCCTAGAATGGGAGGGAGAATTAGCAAGCGTCTGAAATGACGGGGGTTCTGTGGGTACCCTATGATGTCCGACTAGCAAGGTGGATGTGTGAAAATGGTCATGAGAGCAATTAATGAACAAGAGACTTTGTATAACTTTGACCTTCACAATATATCTCACAATTGTATGTAATCACAAGAACACCATACATAAATCAATTGATAAAGAAGCATACATGTGGGTAGGTGGATTTTGTCTGCATGGGAGAAAAAAGAAAACAAATGCTCGTGTCCTAAAAGACGTAACGTCCTTACTCACAAATAGCACTGGACCTTCTAATAGCACTCAATAGTGGGGTCTGAAGCCACCGGAAGAGGAACTAGTGAAGGATGAAGTAATCAGTTATAATGAGGGGTAGAGGGTGCATATCCCGAAAGAGCTGGCGATATTTCCCAATAGCCACACAAAATCCAATCTGTTATCACTCCAAGAGTCACTCCCACACTGCAAATGAGAGTAATCTTGGTAACATAGAAATAAAAATGCTTGATTGGTTTTGTGGATTAAGAAGAAGAAAACAAGGAAGGGGAAGGACAATAAGTTGTTGTAAATCAATGATGGGCCATTGGGCTATGGAGTCAAGCAAACACCCTGCTCATTAAATGCAATCAATATGCATATCAAATAAAGTTTTATTGAATAGAGGAAGAAAAATATAACACAAAGAAGAACATCCATAAGGCAGAGATCCTCTCTGCATAAATGAATTCAAGGCACTTGAATATAAACAGTGACTAATAGGCAAAATACATCAGATCCTCAGATGCTCAAGAATCCATTAATCAAAGGCAACCATGATCCTCAAGGTGTACAATTCATTCAAGTAAGAAGACAAATTGGGAAATAAAACAAGAGATACAATCTAATAACACATATATCATGAACCTTC
This sequence comes from Picea engelmannii, assembly GCA_009831015.1. NCBI lineage: Eukaryota > Viridiplantae > Streptophyta > Pinopsida > Pinales > Pinaceae > Picea > Picea engelmannii. The sequence goes on along the minus strand of ML844636.1, from coordinate 42,317 downwards.
AATAACAAAAATGTTTACAAAAACAAAATCCCCTCAGGGTTACAATGATCACAGGCAAAGTGCCTCCTACAACTCTCTCATCTCTCTTGCTCATGAATCCAACCCTTCTCCAAGAGATATGTCTTTCCTTAAATAGAAAATAGCATCCAAATAACCTAAGGAGGTCGAATCCCATCTCCTCCATTGGATTCTAAGCCTTGGAGATAGGTGGCAACAGTCAAAGAGAAAAAAATCCAACAAACTGCTAATTTTCAGGAATTTGTTGGAAGTCATTAATAAATTGTTTCCACCTCATGCATGAGGCCTTTGCTAAAGATAAATCTTAGGTGCAGGTGTCCCTTGACATCTAACTGATCCTTAAGAAGTCATTCGAACCCTCCTTGACATGTGGCAACCTCCCAACAAGGTGAATATGAAAACCGTGACCGCTACAAGAAATTAGTACACAGCGCCACTGTGCAGAGTACGCAGTGCTTACTTCTATATCCAATATCTCTCAAACCAAAACAGATTTTGAAAAACTGAGAGAGTTTTTTGTTATTTGGAATGTTATGAACAAAAACCTCCTCCAGTTTTCAAAAATACCTTCTCAATTGTTCACAATCAAAGTTTTAAGTTAATGACTCAAAACTGGTAAAATAACTCTATACAATTCGTTTTCTGCCGAAATATTACGCAGTGCCTGTAGGTAGCGCCATTGTGCTGCATCTGTGTGTCGGTTTAAGTAGCATTGTAAAAAACGCAGCGCCTTCAATCTTGAACATGTGCAGAGTAATTAATTTCCTTTCATGATATCAAACCCCCTTTACTTAGATGCATTGGAAGTGCAAAGAGGTAGTTATTTTACCAATGAGGGAACTGGTATTTAGCAAAAATCCAAAACTCTGATAGTTAGGCCTCTTCTAGATGAGAATTCTTGTGCTAACATAGGCTCCATGGGGGATGCAATGCTCCCCGCGAGCTGCCAAGAACTTGTAGACCTGTGCCTTGTCCATCTTTAACTCTGTCCCAGAAAACCTCTATACTCGAAAGCACCTATGTTCCTTATTTGAAACTAATATGACTATATGTTGAAAACTGACAAAAAGGAAATGCTCAAAAATGAGCTTATTTCTTCCTACTTCTACTCTAATCAAGTGTGTTGCTTCAAATTAGGTAAAAGTGTGCTTCCAATGAATCCATACAAGCATCTGACTGATTGGTAAGCATCTTGATTCAAAAATGATCAATGTAGGAAACCAAAGAATACATAAATGCATTTCAAAAGAGCAGGACAACCATCCTTCAATTGACAAAAGTGCTCTGACATCCAAGCTGCTCAGAGACTCGAGATAATTAGCAAATGGATCTATAAGACTAAAACAAATACCTCTTGTTGTTGTTTCAATTGAAGATCTGAAAGTCTCAGCATATCCTCCTGTTGATCATGGCTTCCACCTTCAGATGCTTGCAAATATGAATAGGACTGTATGCTAGCTTCACTGTTGATGATAGACTGTTTGGTGTCTTCTGCAGATCCAGGTTCCAACACAATACATGCGAGCTCACTGATTTGAGAAGGTGACTGTTGAATGTCTGTTGCGGGAGTTTCTGGATGGTTGATTTCTATATACAGTTGTTCTTCATCAACATCTGATTCATAGCTGTCATAAACTGGTGGGCTTCTCTTCACGTCGACAAAAGAGATATGCGCTCCTTCATCAGAATATTCATCAAAAACAGGTGAATCAAGCACGCCCTTTTCTTGCATAAAAAGATGATCAATCTCCTGATCTTCTTCTTCAATCTCAGGTACTAACAAAGGATGGGAAACCTCTTGTAGGAAAGGAGAAATATCATTTTCTACAACAGTTTCTTCTTGTAAAACAGCGAGATCGGATGCATAAGCTACAGGATTTAATGGATTTGAATCCATGCAATCATTAGTACAGCCATCAATCATTCCATGAAAGTCCTCTTCTCGGGAATTAGAAGGAGAAAAATTTTCATGCACATCTTCATTAGAAAACTCAGTTTCATCTTCACTTTCACTTTCAATCGGATCATTACTAAGCTCATCACATGAAGAAGACTTTACTTCCTGCTGAATATAAATCTTGTATTTTTCACAACACCCTTCAAGAAGTTTGTCAGAAGAGTAGTACCTATTGAAATGCTTATTGAAAGCTGCATGAAATTCCTGCAGCGAAGATATGCTGGCAACAAGGAGTGAATGATACCACCACCTTCGAGAATCACCATGTAATGAGTATAAGAACACCTTCATGAGAGCATCTTCATGATAGACATTCAGCAGATCTATGCACTAATGAAAATCTATGAGATGTTGGGCAGGGTTATCCCCTTCATCTCCACGAAATAAAGGCAGAAAATCTGTGCATTCTAAGAAGGAAGGCACATGATTAGGAAAACTAGGAATAGCTGAAAAATTGAAAGGTGCAAACCTTTGAGCCAAGATAGCTTTCATGGCTATGACTGTCCCGTATCAGTGAAGTCGCCAACATGATCTTCCTTCATGGAGTGGATTCGAGTGGAGTCGCCAGGTGAATGATGCAATCCTGATTATGTGACCAGCCCTTGTTCACCATCAAAAGTTGGATCTGATCAATGTCGTTCTCCCAGGGAAGATTTATCATTCATCTCTGTCCCTGGAAACGACACCAATTATGTTATCACTCCAAGAGTCACTCCCAGACTGCAAATGAGAGTAAGCTTGGTAGCACAGAAATAAAAATGCTTGATTGGTTTTGTGGATTAAGAAGAAGAAAACAAGGAAGGCGAAGGACAGTAAGCTGTTGTAGATCAATGATGGACCATTGGGCTATGGAGTCAAGCAAACACCCTACTCATTAAATGCAATCAATATGTATATCAGATAAAGGTTTATTGAATAGAGGAAGAAAAATATAACACAAATAAGAACATCCATAAGGCAGAGATCCTCTCTACATAAATGAATTCAAGGTACTTGATTATAAACAGTGACTAATAGGCAAAATACATCAAATGCTCAAATGCTCAAGAATCCATTAATCAAAGGCAACCATGATCCTCAAGTTGTACAATTCATTCAAGTAAGAAGACAAATTGGGAAAGAAAACAAGAGATACAATATGATAACACATATATCATGAACCTTCAATAACAAAAAAGTTTACAAAAACAAAAGTCCCTCGGGGTTACAATGATCACAGGTAAAGTGCCTCCTACAGCTCTCTCATCTCTCTTGCTCATGAATCCAACCCTTCTCCAAGAGATCTCTCTTTCCTTAAATAGAAAAAGCATCCAAATAACCTAAGGAGGTCAAATCACATCTCCTCCATTGGATTCTAAGCCTTGGAGATAGGTGGCAACAGTCAAAGAGACAAAAATCCATCAAACTGTTGATTTTCAAGAATTTGTTGGAAGTCATTAATAAATTGTTTCCACCTCATGCATGAGGCTTTTGCTGGAGCTAAATCTTAGGTGCAGGTGTCCCTTGACATCTAACTGATCCTTGAGAAGCCATTCGAACCCTCCTTGACATGTGGCAATCTCCCAACAAGGCGAATATGAAAACCGTGACCATTATAGGAAATTAGTACACAACGCCACTGTGCAGAGTACGCAATTCCTACTTCTATATCCAATATCTCTCAAACCAAAACACATTTTGAAAAACTGAGAAAGTTTTTTGTTATTTGGAATGTTATGAACAAAAACCTCCTCCAGTTTTCAAAAATACCTTCTCAATTGTTCACAATCAAAGTTTTAAGTTAATGAGTCAAAACTGGTAAAATAACTCTGTACAATTCGTTTTCTGCCAGAATATTACGCAACGCCTATAGGTAGTGCCACTGTGTTGCGTCTGTGTGTTGGTTTAGGTAGCATTGTAAAAAATGCAGCGCCTTCAATCTTGAACCTGTGCAGAGTAATTAATTTCCTTTCATGATATCAAACCCCCTTTACTTAGATGCCTTGGCAGTGCAAAGAGGTAGTGTATTTTACCACTGAGGGAACTGGTATTTAGCAAAAATCCAAAACTCTGATAGTTAGGCCTCTTCTAGATGAGAATTCTTGTGCTAACACGATCAAGATGCAATTGCAGCCCACAATTGCCACCTAGGTAGATGTCCTAAAATTTGGTCACTAGGTACCTCGGTCAAAGTGCGGCATTTAGATTTTCTGCCTAAGAAATGGGTCATAGGCTGGATTCCGTCCAAGAGGTGGGTGCCTCAAGGTGGTACACACAGAACAATCATACCTCAGCCTTCAACCCTTCATGGGTATCTCCCTACCTTATGGTGTTAGGAACACTTGACTTGGAGGATTTAAAGTTCTCTATTTGACAACTTCTATTGTTTGAAGATGTGAGAACCAGATAACGAGGAGTTATTTGGATGCCTATCCCCGAAATCCTACCTAGACTAAAAAATTTATTTTGGCACCTCCTGTGGAGGAAAACTTAGTGAGTTTTTTAGAAAAAATTTAGTTGTGGTTGTTTGAGAGATTGGGGGTGTGATCCAATCTCATTGAAATTAAGTGGGAGTGGAGAGTTTTGTCAAGAAAAGGGTGGGGTGTTT
>ML844636.1:0-27897 GCA_009831015.1 Picea engelmannii | reverse complement strand
CCATCACAAACAAGAATGTTTGAAGGTCCCAACTACATAATGTGGTGTTTGATCCCAAGCTAATTTTGACTTGTGGCCATATTTTCCCTAACTTATTAGATGATAATGGATTTGATTGGTGTACTAAAAATTATTGTCATTGTTGTGAAAAAGGATCCAGAGGAGGCCATGGAAAGAGGACGTGGACAATGTAGAACTACTAAATCCCAGAGAGGAAAGTGGGTGGAAGAGGATATGAAATCTACAGATACAATAAAGGTAAGAAGACAAAACAACCTGGACCAAAGGAGGAAGGTCTTTATGAATTCACAAATGCTACAACATAGATGAGATAAAGTCATTTTTTTTTCCATGTGGCCTTTGAGGTCAAACTTATTGGTTGAAAATGCACAAGAATGGTGATTAAATGTGGTTCTATGATCAAGGGAAAAGTTTGAAATTAGCATGGCCATGTAGGATAGGGATGTTGGATACTTTTCTTGTTGAAATTTTGGCTCGATGTATATACTTAGGGTCATAAATTTTCTTTTTTTCAACCTGAAAACATGATATCAATATGTCAAATATGTGTCTAAGGTGTGGATTTCAATTAGATAGCATATTCATTGAAATGATATAATTAGTGTACTAAACATTATTGACTGTGTTGTGTATTACAGGAGCCAGATGAGGCCATGGAAACAGATCGTGTCATATCAAATGAGGACACAACGAATGATGCGGGACATCAGGTACTCTAATTTTGACTTAACTTAGGAAAAATTGATCTGATGGAATTTTGTGATACGTCCATCTTTTTTCACGATATTATTAAAATTTATAGTGTATTATCCAATCTTATTAGAAATGAATGCATGTTGTTGATTATTTTAGATGGAGATTGGAGCAAATGTAGAGGCTAAGCACGCAACTAGCAAAAGAAAAAGATATATACGTGGACGTGGACCTAAAATTGTTAAATCACATAGATGACAGTGGGTGGAAGAGGATATGACAATGGATCATGCAGACACAACAAATGATTGCACTGAATAAGAGGTTGGTCTGGACTATAGTACATGAGATGAATACTTTGAGAAAATTGTTGTTTGTGGATGTTCTGTATGTCGTGGAAAGAAACAATTGAAACGAGCGATTGTACAAAGACATTACATAGATGATGAGCTTCCAGTGGGTAGTATGCCTCCTACAATCAATTCAAATCCAATAGGAATTGTGGTAAGGAATTTTCCAATTTGATACAAATAATATGTATACTTCTTTTAAACATTGTTTTATATTATTTAAATAATTATTATTTTTTCTTAATGAGCACTTGCAGGATAAAGTTCTTGGTTTAAAGTTTCCTAGAGCACTGACTTCTAGCCTAGAGGGCGATGATCATTTATCATATGATACATCTAACAAAAATATGTGCACATATACCAGCGTCGAAGATGAGGATTTGATGAAAACAAGTAACATAACAAGAATCGCTTTAAAGATGCATAATTTGCTTAAAGAAAAGGGGAAGGTGGACTACATACCCTATGAGAATGAATGTGATGGAGATGATGACTTGCCACTGAGTTTGAGATCAATTTACAAAGAGACATTTGATCGTCAACTAAATTGTGCTTGGCCCAATGATCAACAACTACCTAGAGTGTATGAGTTGTTTCAATTTTGGGGATACAACTACATGATACGATCCTCCAATATTCATGGAGTAAATCTAGGCCTCTTTATTGTCCAAAATGTCCATGTGGGATCTAACAATAGAAACAATTTACAACAAACCATTAGGAGATTAATGCCATATTATGGTCTGTCATATTAAAGTGGTGAATGGAGAAGGCTAGCATAATATAAGCCTAACATGTCAGCATATGGTCTAAATTCGAATGTGTATACACATAATCTCCAATTGGAAAGTGGAAAAGAAATGAATATAGGTCATCTTATTTATATAGATGGACATGCACACACACACAAAAATATTGCAGGTTTTAAAAATAGTAGTAAGGGAAGGGACCCTAATGTAAGACCAAATTGTCAATTTGTTGAAGTTATAAATGATAAAGATGGAGATATGGAAATAGAGGTTGATAGATTGATAATGGTTGAGGCTATTATGGACCTTACCATTGGGGATGAGTTATTGATTAATTACCCCTTCTTAAAACACACTCATGTGCTTAAGAAAAGGGAAGAACAAGGTCTCCCTAAGGATGTTCGTAAGGGAAGAAAACCAAAGAATAATCAATGAGTGTGGATTGACATTTTATAAACTATGTTGTCAAAATTGTGTTTTATTTTAAATTATTGTATAAAAGAATTAGTCTATAAAATAATGTTTTGTTATTCAATTGATGTATATATGTTCATACATTCTATATTCTTATTGGTTAAGACATATTTGATTATATTTCTTTGAGATTGATACAATTATGATTTATCCAATTGTTGCCAAACATTAAATAATGCTTGTGTTTGTTGATAGGTAGAAGATATTGATGATACACATACCAATACCCAAGATAAAACTAGGTTATTAAGATTTGGACGGGATGATCCAAACCATCCTTTAAACCATACGAGGGAAAAAAGAGCAACATTGAAGAGAATACTACCAGCTCATAAATTTGAAGAGCTTATGAGATTAGCATACATTGATGACATGCCACATAGCTTTAATGATGCTAATGATAGTGAAAATGTAGTGCATGAAGAAGGATTGAATGAAATGCTTACGGGTTTCTTTGGGGATGGAAACAATGATAATGATAATGATCATATGGTTGACAGTAACGATGATATCATGGGTAATTGCCACCAACGTAATGTTGATGATAACAACCTGAAAGACTCAATTAAGCAAGCTGCGAAGACACTTGTGTTCAGATCGGGTACAAGTATAACCTCAAAAATTGCATGCACATTGATATTATTAGAAATCAAATCACTATTTGGTTGGTCAGAGAAAGGATTCACTACCTTACTGAAGTGAGTTGAAATGTGTTTCTTACTTTGCATTGTCAATTGGTGTATGTAATTCGTAAACATTCATCAACTTCATTTATATTTATTTAAGTGGATGTTATAAACCATATATTGTATATAAACAGTCCTAGTATAGATTGACATATCAAACATGTTCATCATAAGTCAAACATTCAATTGATTTAATCTCTGGAAATCTTACAGGCCACTAAAAACTAAAATATTCCATGAAGAGAATGTGTTGTCATCAACTTGTAGAGAAGCACGTCAGATGTTGGTTGAGTTGGGGATTGAATATAAGCAAATTCATTCATGTAAAAATGATTGCATTTTATACAAAGATGAATATCAAAACAAGGTAGAATGCCTTGTATGCAAAGAGAAGAGATATCATACATATGTATAAGGCCCTACAATTCCAAAGAAGGTTTTACGTCACATGCCAATTGTTATCACTGAAATTTCATCCGCAAATGGTTACAAGAATCCAACATCTCCAAACAACTATTAGTTCACCCATGGACCAAAAATGCATTTCCAAAAGGCCCAAAACTATACAGTTAGCAATAAAATCAGCATGCGCTAAGACTACACAGGGAGCGCACGCACATGCGCCATTCAAAAATGTAGGAAAAAGCACACATGCGCACGATGTGCAACTATGGATGCAAAAAAAATGCTCATCCCTCAAAATGGCGTATTTATGATATTGGTCGGCCTCCCACCCACTTCTGGTTTAGCTTCCAAGTCGATTTGACATCCAAATCTTGGTTGAATCCGGCTGGGTGGTTGGTCAAAGACCTAAGGGTGCCATGAATGGCCCCTTGTTCACACTAAAAGTTGGTTGAATAATGCCTCAAAGTTATGCTATAAAAGGAAGCCATGGGTGCCCTACATTTTTAAGGAATTCATTTGTGTTGTTATGCTGCTGATATTCTCTTGGAGGATCCTCTTTCCTCATCAAGAGTATGCTAGCACCATTGCACTTAGCCATTCATATCACCTCTAGAATGAATGTGCTTTGGATTCTCTTCACCATTTCAATCTAGTTTCTCATTTGTAAGAAGAGCTCAATATTTGGGGGTCCAAGAGCCCTCCCTTGGAGGAAGAGGAGACCCAAAGTCTCCCTTTCTCTTCGGTGTTTTTTTTCCACTAATACAATCCTTTCCATTGGTGGTATGAGTCTTGTTTGTTCCTTGTTCTAATGTTCTTATGCACTATAGGTTACTTGTTTTTATCATTCTTAGTTTAATTCTTTGCTTATCTTTTATGCTTTATCTTTCTAACCCTTTCCTTTACTACTGTCTTGCCTAGCTGACCCAACTAGGCTTGTAAGCACCATTATTTTGCTCATTTATTTGACAAAAGAGGTGCAATAGATTGGCGACTCCACTGGGAAAAGGTATCAATTTCCTACCCCATTTGGGTTAATTTAGTTCTTCTTTTTGTTTCTTTAACTTGCAGGGATCATAACCGGCCCAAGCCGACCTGCAAAAGGCCAAGTTCAAAGCTGAGCAGAGAGAATTTCATCCGAAATTTTCTTCACAACCGTGTAACAAACAATGCGTGCATGTTTTAACCCATAGGCGCGTCTTCAACGCATGTGTGCCAAAACGACTATATCTCTCAGCGCCTTCTGCGCACCTGCGCCCATAAATCGCTTTCAATTCCTGCATTGGCGCTTAGAGTGCCTCTGTCTATTCTGAGGCCCACGCACCTGTGCAGAAAAACACACATTGTAAGCTTTTTGTGATCTGTGGAAGGTCCATAGCCTTCTTAAAGTCGATTCCATGCATATTGTAATCTGCACCACACTTACAATCCCTCTCCATATAAAGGGAATAGTCAAAACGTAGGCACTTAGGGGGTTAAAAATCATTATTTTTCCTTTTTTGCTTTCATGTTGCCACATGTATGGCTTGCTTTGATTAAAGTTTAAGTTGGAATCATTCTACATCACATATAAAACTTGTATTGGGACCAAGAATTGGATATCAATCGTTGAGTATGCTCTTCTCTCGCGCCCCAAAGCGATCTTGAGAATCAGAAAGAGGTTGAAGGAAAATTTCATCTCCCTTAAAAAAGACAAAATCTTTAGGAGAGGACAACAACCCCCTTGGGACTCCTCTTAGTTTATTTTTTCAAACACATCTTAAGATTGTAACGAGCCCATACATGCCCACATGCTACAAAGATAGGATAGTGTTGAAATTTACTTTCTTAGATTAAATCACTAGGGAAGTTTTAAGGTTTTGTAACGGGCCCATACATGCCCACATGCTACAAAGATAGGATATTGTTGAAATTTACTTTCTTAGATTAAATCACTAGGGAAGTTTTAAAGGAATAGTAAGGACCCACATGTCCACATGCTAGTTTCCTAGGGACTTTAAATTCCGCAAGGTTGTAACAATGACATTTACTTAATTAGGTAATCAAGACTTGTAAGGACCAAGCGAAGTCCACATGCAACAAGGTGACACCTAAATTATTAAAAATATTGGCACACTTTCACTTACTTCACACACAAAGTCACTACTCATTCAGTTTCATCTCGAAACGTGGAGGTTAAAGTAAGTTTCCTCCAAAGGGATTCCGAAACACCCCACCCTTTTCTTGACAAAACTCTCCACTCCCACTTAATTTCAATGAGATTGGATCACACCCCCAATCTCTCAAACAACCACAACTAAATTTTTTCTAAAAAACTCACTAAGTTTTCCTCCACAGGAGGTGCCAAATTTTTTTTTTTAGTCTAGGTAGGATTTTGGGGATAGGCATCCAAATAACTCCTCATTATCTGGTTCTCACATCTTCAAACAATAGAAGTTGTCAAAAAGGGAACTTTAAATCCTCCAAGTCAAGTGTTCCTAACACCATAAGGTAGGGAGATACCCATGAAGGGTTGAAGGCTGAGGTTCGATTGTTCTGTGTGTCCCACCTTGAGGCACCCACCTCTTGGACGAGATCCATCCTGTGACCCATTTCTTAGGCTGAAAATCTAAATGCCGCACTTTGACCGAGGTACCTAGTGACCAAATTTTAGGACATCTACCTAGGTGGAAATTGTGGGCTGCAATTGCATCTTGATCGTGTTAGCACAAGAATTCTCATCTAGAAGAGGCCTAACTATCAGAGTTTTGGAATTTTGCTAAATACCAGTTCCCTCAGTGGTAAAATACACTACCTCTTTGCACTGCCAAGGCATCTAAGTAAAGGGGGTTTGATATCATGAAAGGAAATTAATTACTCTGCACAGGTTCAAGATTGAAGGTGCTGCGTTTTTTACAATGCTACCTAAACCAACACACAGACACAGCACAGTGGCACTACCTACAGGCGTTGCATAATATTCTGGCAGAAAACGAATTGTACAGAGTTATTTTACCAGTTTTGAGTCATTAACTTAAAACTTTGATTGTGAACAATTGAGAAGGTATTTTTGAAAACTGGAGGAGCTTTTTGTTCATAACATTCCAAATAACAAAAAACTTTCTCAGTTTTTCAAAATGTGTTTTGGTTTGAGAGATATTGGATATAGAAGTAGGCGTTGCGTACTCTGCACAGTGGCGTTGCGTACTAATTTCCTATAATGGTCACGATTTTCATATTCGCTTGTTGGGAGGTTGCCACATGTCAAGGAGGGGTCGAATGGCTTCTCAATGATCAGTTAGATGTCAAGGGACACCTGCACCTAAGATTTAGCTCCAGCAAAGGCCTCATGCATGAGGTGGAAACAATTTATTAATGACTTCCAACAAATTCCTGAAAATCAACAGTTTGTTGGATTTTTGTCTCTTTGACTGTTGCCACCTATCTCCAAGGCTTAGAATCCAATGGAGGAGATGTGATTCGACCTCCTTAGGTTATTTGGATGCTTTTTCTATTTAAGGAAAGAGAGATCTCTTGGAGAAGGGTTGGATTCATGAGCAAGAGAGATGAGAGAGCTGTAGGAGGCACTTTACCTGTGATCATTGTAACCCTGAGGGACTTTTGTTTTTGTAAACATTTTTGTTATTGAAGGTTCATGATATATGTGTTATCATATTGTATCTCTTGTTTTCTTTCCCAATTTGTCTTCTTACTTGAATGAATTGTACAACTTGAGGATCATGGTTGCCTTTGATTAATGGATTCTTGAGCATCTGAGCATCTGATGTATTTTACCTATTAGTCACTGTTTATAATCAAGTACCTTGAATTCATTTATGTAGAGAGGATCTCTGCCTTATGGATGTTCTTATTTGTGTTATATTTTTCTTCCTCTATTCAATAAACCTTTATCTGATATACATATTGATTGCCTTTAATGAGTAGGGTGTTTGCTTGACTCCATAGCCCAATGGTCCATCATTGATCTACAACAGCTTACTGTCCTTCCCCTTCCTTGTTTTCTTCTTCTTAATCCACAAAACCAATCAAGCATTTTTATTTCTGTGCTACCAAGCTTACTCTCATTTACAGTCTGGGAGTGACTCTTGGAGTGATAACATAATTGGCGTCGTTGCCAGGGACAGAGATGAATGATAAATCTTCCTTGGGAGAACGACATTAATCAGATCCAACTTTTGATGGTGAATAAGGGCTGGTCACATAATCAGGATTGCATCATTCACCTGGCGACTCCACTTGAATCCACTCCATGAAGGAAGATCATGTTGGCGACTTCACTGATACGGGACAATCATAGCCATGAAAGCTATCTTGGCTCAAAGGTTTTCACCTTTCAATTTTCCAGCTATTCCTAGTTTTCCTAATCATGTGCCTTCCTTCTTAGAATGCACAGATTTTTTGCCTTTATTTCGTGGAGATGAAGGGGATAATCCTGCCCAACATCTCATAAATTTTCATCAGTGCATAGATCTGCTGAATGTATATCATGAAGATGCTCTCAAGAAGGTGTTCTTATACTCATTACATGGTGATGCTCGAAGGTGGTGGTATCATTCACTCCTTGTTGCCAGCATATCTTCGCTGCAGGAATTTCATGCAGCTTTCAATAAGCATTTCAGTAGGTACTACCCTTCTGACAAACTTCTTGAAGGGTGTTGTGAAAAATACAAGATTTATATTTAGCAGGAAGTAAAGTCTTCTTCATATGATGAGCTTAGTAATGATCCGATTGAAAGTGAAAGTGAAGATGAAACTGAGTTTTCTAATGAAGATGTGCATGAAAATTTTTCTCCTTCTAATTCTCGAGAAGAGGACTTTCATGGAATGATTGATGGTTGTACTAATGATTGCATGGATTCAAATCCATTAAATCCTGTAGCTTATGCATCCGATCTCGCTGTTTTACAAGAAGAAACTGTTGTAGAAAATGATATTTCTCCTTTCCTACAAGAGGTTTCCCATCCTTTGCTAGTACCTGAGATTGAAGAAGAAGATCAGGAGATTGATCATCTTTTTATGCAAGAAAAGGGCGTGCTTGATTCACCTATTTTTGATGAATATTATGATGAAGGAGAGCAGATCTCTTTTGTCGACGTGAAGAGAAGCCCACCAGTTTATGACAACTATGAATCAGATGTTGATGAAGAACAACTGTGTATAGAAATCAACCATCCAGAAACTCCCACAGCAGCCCGCAACAGACATTCAACAGTCACCTTCTCAAATCAGTGAGCTCACATGTATTGTGTTGGAACCTGGATCTGCAGAAGACACCAAACAGTCTATCATCAACAGTGAAGCTAGCATACAATCCTATTCATATTTGCAAGCATCCGAAGGTGGAAGCCATGATCAACAAGAGGATATGCAGAGACTTTCAGATCTTCAATTGAAACAACAGCAAGAGGTATTTGTTTCAGTCTTATAGATCCATTTGCTAATTATCTCGAGTCTCTGAGCAGCTTGGATGTCAGAGCACTTTTGTCAATTGAAGGATGGCTGTCCTGCTCTTTTGAAATGCATTTATGTATTCTTTGGTTTCCTACATTGATCATTTCTGAATCAAGATGCTTACCAATTAGTCAGATGCTTGTATGGATTCATTGGAAGCACACTTTTACCTAATTTGAAGCAGCACACTTGATTAGAGTAGAAGTAGGAAGAAATAAGATCATTTTTGAGCATTTCCTTTTTGTCAGTTTTCAGCATATAGTCATATTAGTTTCAAATAAGGAACATAGGTGCTTTCGAGTACAGAGGTTTTCTGGGACAGAGTTAAAGATGGACAAGGCACAGGTCTACAAGTTCTTTTCAGCTCGCAGGGAGCATGCCATCCCCCATGGAGCCTATGTTAGCACAAGAATTCTCATCTAGAAGAGGCCTAACTATCAGAGTTTTGGATTTTTGCTAAATACCAGTTCCCTCATTGGTAAAATACACTACCTCTTTGCACTGCCAAGGCATCTAAGTAAAGGGGGTTTGATATCATGAAAGGAAATTAATTACTCTGCACATGTTCAAGATTGAAGGCACTGTGTTTTTTACAATGCTACCTAAACCGACACATAGATGTAGCACAATGGCGCTACCTACAGGCACTGCGTAATATTCCGGCAGAAAACGAATTGTGGAGAGTTATTTTACCAGTTTTGAGTCATTAACTTAAAACTTTGATTGTGAACAATTGAGAAGGTATTTTTGAAAACTGGAGGAGGTTTTTGTTCATAACATTCCAAATAACAAAAAACTCTCTCAGTTTTTCAAAATCTGTTTTGGTTTGAGAGATATTGGATATAGAATTAAGCACTGCATACTCTGCACAGTGGCGCTGTGTACTAATTTCTTGTAGCGGTCACGGTTTTCATATTCACCTTGTTGGGAGGTTGCCACATGTCAAGGAGGGTTCGAATGACTTCTTAAGGATCAGTTAGATGTCAAGGGACACTTGCACCTAAGATTTAGCTCCAGCAAAGGCCTCATGCATGAGGTGGAAACAATTTATTAATGACTTCCAACAAATTCCTGAAAATCAACAGTTTGTTGGATTTTTGTCTCTTTGACTGTTGCCACCTATCTCCAAGGCTTAGAATCCAATGGAGGAGATGGGATTCGACCTCCTTAGGTTATTTGGATGMTATTTTCTATTTAARGARGGAGAKATCTCTTGGAGARRRGWKGGATTCATGAGYAAGAGARATGAGAGAGYTRTAGGAGGCACTTTKCCTRTGATCATTGTAACCYYGAGGGGCTTTTRTTTTTGTAAACATTTWTGTTATYGAAGGTTCATGATATATGTGTTATCARATTGTATCTCTTGTTTTCTTTCCCAATTTGTCTTCTTACTTGAATGAATTGTACACCTTGAGGATCATGGTTGCCTTTGATTAATGGATTCTTGAGCATCTGAGGATCTGATGTATTTTGCCTATTAGTCACTGTTTATATTCAAGTGCCTTGAATTCATTTATGCAGAGAGGATCTCTACCTTATGGATGTTCTTCTTTGTGCTATATTTTTCTTCCTCTATTCAATAAACCTTTATCTGATATGCATATTGATTGCATTTAATGAGCAGGGTGTTTGCTTGACTCCATAGCCCAATGGCCCATCATTGATTTACAATAGCTTATTGTCCTTCCCCTTCCTTGTTTTCTTCTTCTTAATCCACAAAACCAATCAAGCATTTTTATTTCTATGTTACCAAGCTTACTCTCATTTGCAGTCTGGGAGTGACTCTTGGAGTGATAACAGATTGGATTTTGTGTGGCTATTGGGAAATATCGCTAGCTCTTTCGGGATATGCACCCTCTACCCCTCATTATAACTGATTACTTCATCCTTCACTAGTTCCTCTTCCGGTGGCTTCAGACCCCACTATTGAGTGCTATTGGAAGGTCCAGTGCTATTTGAGAGGAAGGATGTTACGTCTTTTAGGACACGAGCATTTGTTTTCTTTGTTCTCCCACGCAGACAAAATTCACCTACCCACATGTATGCTTCTTTATCAATTGATTTATGTATGGTGTTCTTGTGATTACATACAATTGTGAGATATATTGTGAAGGTCAAAGTTATACAAAGTCTCTTGTTCATTAATTTCTCTCATGACCATTTTCACACATCCACCTTGCTAGTCGGACATCATAGGGGACCCACAGAATCCCCGTCATTTCAGATGCTTGCTAATTCTCCCTCCCATTCTAGGGGGAGTTCCTAGTCTTGCCAACTCATCGTCCATATTTCCCCACACCCTTGTGAGTGCTACTATCTTGGGATCAACTTTGCTTGGTTCCACTCTACTTGGGTCCACTTCCCAAGGTCAAACATCCCCACACTCTCCTTTCCACAGAAGCAGGGGGCCAACTTCTTCTCAAGGGGGAAGTACAAACCCACCTAGTCCCCCTCAAGGGTCAGGTACTTAAAACACTCACACTATGGCTAGAACTAATCCTTTGCCACCACCTCAGATGCCATACTTGGTTTCCCTCAACATACTGGATCTGACTAAACTCACCAATGATCCTATATTGCACAACCCCACATGGCCAACAATGCCTACCAAATTGACTTTAGACATCCCCAAGTTTGAAGGAAAACCGGGAGATGATCCTACCAACCATATCATGACCTTTCACTTATGGTGCTCTTCAAATAGCATCACGGACGATTCCATCCGATTGAGGTTATTTCAACGTACACTCACTGGCCCATCAGCTAAGTGGTATGTAGAAGAAAAATTTGGGTCCCACGTGACCTTTGAATCCTTGGCCAAAGCATTCTTGACCTTCTTTCAACTACCAATTCGTCATGACAATGGCCTTGAACTACTCTCGGAATTTAAACAAACCTTCGCCATGCACATCGCTGTCCACATTCATGAATGGAATTGGCGACGTAGTCTCTACAAAGCTGAAGCTACTCCACAACAATGTCTTAATTGGTTCCTCAAATCACTTGTTTCCCTCCTCACCAAAGATATAGCCGCTACCTTCCCCCAGTCTGAAGAAGAAGCCATTAGCAAGGCCCAACAGTTCAAACTCATTTACTCACAGTCAGGGTACTTGTATACAGTACTACCTGACACCCCAAGACTCGTGCCATTCGACCAGGACAAACCTGGGATGTCTCACTCAGCGGATGGATTGATTGGTACCACTACACACCACAATTCACATCCCCAACAACCACCAATGTATGGAACCCCTCAATATCCACCTACATATGACATACCCCCTTATTATAATCCTCCCCCTTATCCACAACCATACCCCTTGACATTTCCTCCGCCCACCAGTGGACCACCGCCAACACCCACAATATGCCCCATAGATCAACCTAATTCTGGTACCCCCTCCACCTCTGCTTACACCCTAAGCACTAGTGAAACCACCAAGCCTTCCTATGCATCCTACGAATCGTTACCATAGCATAATCCATACTTTCCATTTCTTGGTCCCCCCTAGCCTATTCCTTCACCACAAGGACAACCACATGCTGGGGTTAACTTTGTTCAACCATCTCCCATTCAACAATACCAAAATTTTGAACATCTGAATATGGCTAATCCATCCCATCAGTCAAACAATGCCATAAATAAAGGGAAAAATTGAAACAATAATAATCTCAGACCAGGAGGAAACTAGAACCAACCCAAGTAGAACCAACCTGCAGGGGGCAACCAGAACCAGGGGAACCAGAACCCTCAAGGGGGAAATAACAACAAACGCCAAGGAAAGAACAACAACAATATTCAGACAAACTTCCCTTGTGCCCTTTGCAGTGAGTATGGCCATTATACTCACCATTGCCCCAAAATCGCAGACTTCAAATGGTTGAAAGAATCTGGTAATGGACCACATCCGCCAGCCCTGCCTACCCCCTAGCAGGCCCCACAACAATATGTGTAGCACCCACCCCCGACCGTGTTGCAAAACCCCATACCACATCAAGGGGTGATGAACATCCAACAAGAGATGAACCCTTCCCCACCACAGGTAGGACCATATCACAACCCAGGCACTTCGGTAGATCGAACTATCCTCCTCACTAGTGAGTAAGAGGTCCTTCTACAAATGCGCAGTCATCAATACAACGCATCCTCTGACCCGAATCCCACTACCTCGGAGGCCACCCCAGTCACGACTGGCCCACCTTTGATGATTTTGCGCCCTAATACTGAAACACCTCTTCGCATCCCTCGCATCCCATTGCGAAGGAATGTCGACAACCCTCAAGCTAGGGCAGCCCACAATTATAGTTTGGTCGACGACTTGGCCCAATCCCCCACTGCCATGTCAATCTTAGAAGTTCTTCAAAACCATCCTACTCAATGAAAGTCATTACTTTACGCTCTAGGGGTAGTCGACCCTGCCGATACTCGACTCATCACATTTGATCTCGACAGTGGAGAACCCCGTCTCCCCACTCTTGTCGCTTTTCAAATACTGGTTAAAATCCAGAAAATCACCATTCACCGCTGCATCAGTGACGAAGGTGCATCCACATGCATCATGTCCAAAACCGTTTGGCAGAAACTTGGCTCTCCAGAGCTAATACCATCCGCTATTACTCTGAGGGCTTACGACGGACGACCCTCGTCTCTTGAGGGGCTCTTCCAAAATGTCTCCGTCGAACTCGGGGGAAAAACTATCCTTATTGACATTGAGGTTATCGATGCCCCACTTGACTACAATATTTTGTTTGGTCGTAGCTACATGTATGCTATGAAGGTAGTTGCCTCTTCTGTGTTCCGAACCATGATGTTTCCCCATAACGAAAAGATCATTACCATTGACCAGGTATCACATTATGATCCTAACCCTTCATCCAACCTCAAAAACATCCTCCCTTTCATCCACAGTAATCTAGATGCCTATCCACTCATCGAGATGGGCCCCAAAATTTTTAAGGACCCATCCTTACTAGGGACATACGACTGAGCACCACCGCTCATCCATCCTTCTACACAAGTATGTGTCGTCTCCACCAAAGGAACGACAACTGAAGATACTCTCCCTCCCACCGAGCCCCCTTTCATCCTTGACGTCCCACTAATCACATAACTCCTTCCTTAGGAATATCCTCGACCTTGTTCAGCTGTACTCGTTCCTGATCTTCCCCTCCCCCAAGGCCATATCCCAGTTTGGGAAACAGTCCCCCAAGCCATTACCCAAATCCCTTTCTTTTACCCCCCACCGAGTGTACAAGCTTTCCAAGTAGCCGCAATGCTCGCCCTTCCTAACATGGTGTTGGCAATCCCAGTATGGTATCTACATCCACTTGAGATGGTCCCTCAACCATCCCTCCCTCCCCAAACAGAAGGAATTCCGATGCAGATTCCCATACTTACCCCCATCATCCCACCCACACCCCCACTCATTACCACCCCTGCTACAGCTGGGGGTAGACGAAAAAAGAAGGAGCCCACTGCTCCATTTCCCCCACGTGTTCAACCTCCTTGCGCGCTATGCGAGAAAGACAGACACCCCACCAACAAGTGCCCATCTCTCCCCAAGTTACGTAATCTCATTCAACTACCTCAAGCACCACCAGTGCTCATCGCTTCCTCCAGTACTATCGCTATCTCCTAGAACACAAGTAGCAAAGGACTGCGAACCAAATTCGCATGCGCCATCTATTCAAAATATGGCCATTACACACACCATTGTCCAGCGTTACCTCAGTTCCGACAGACGCTAACAACTGTATGCCAAAGCTTTCAGTAAGAACCCACCCTAACACATGTCACCGACATCCAGTATGTCACGACCTCAGTCAACAAACGTATGATATTTCCTTGCTCTCTATGCAAATCACTTTATCATTTCACATATCAATGTTCTATGATCATTAAATACAGGCATCACCAACTGGCCCTTATTCAAAATCACACACCCCCTCCTCCAACAGAACCACTGAGTACCCTTACCCCATCACTTGATATGGTTCATATCTTTTCACTGGAACCTGAGGCACTCCCTACTCCCCCATGGTTCCTAGATGATTTATATGAGGATTTACCCCCAAATCCCCCCAATTCTCCAATTCATTTCCCCATGGAAATTCTACGCCCGACTACCATTTCAACCCATAATATCTCGATATTTGGTTTATGTCGAGTGAACCATCACAACCTCCTTACGATACCCCCTCTACATCGTCACCACCAGACAACAACCCCATGATGACAGTCACCAAAGTCACTCCTTTCGATCCCCTATATTCTCGAGAGTTTCACTGCGATGAAGACATCCTTGAGGAGTTAACTAAACCCGATTGCCCATGGGACGCGCTCCACCACAGAGCGCTCTTTCCTTCACAGAAAGTCGTCGGGCCTCCTAACCAAAACCCCATCTACGCAGTGGAAACAAAAGATTTTCTCCCATCAGGGCATACAGATTGGTTCAAAAACCCTATCCCTGACCCCGACACTTTCGAAGAAGGCAATTTGGCCAATATTTCCCCCACCATCAAAATCAATATTTCCATCAAATCTGGAGTCATAGAGGAAATTACCATTGGCGCTGCATGCTCTCCTGAAGAAATCACCGCCTACAAAGCTCTCTTCCAGGAATACCGAGACATCTTTGCCTGGTCCTACATAGAGATGCCTGACCTTGATCCCTCTATTGTTGAACATCGTATCAACACCTAGCCCGATATCACACCTATCCTTCAAAAACAACATCCATTACACCCATCCAAAGCAGTGGCCATCAAGGCCGAAATTGACAAATTACTCGCTGTAGGGTTCATATACCCCATCGCATATACGTCACGGGTCTCCAATCCCATCCCTGTCAACAAAAAACAGGGCACTATCCGTGTCTGTACAGACTTCCGTGATCTCAATCACGCCTGTCCCAAAGACAACTTTCCAATGCCCTTTATCGACCAAATTATCGATGATTGCATCGGTCACGAGGCTCTGTCCTTCATGGACGGTTTCTCTAGCTACAACCAAATTCAAATCCACCCAGCCGATCAGTACAAAACCGCATTCACTATCCCCTTGGGCACTTTTGCGTATCGTGTCATGCCTTTCAGCCTCAGGAACACAGGAGCCACTTTCCAATGCGCCATGACATACATTTTTCATGATCTCGCTCAAATCATTCTCGCCTACTTGGATGATCTCACCGCTTGCTCCAAAAAATGCACTCAACATCTTAGTGATTTACGAATCATCTTCCAACGGTGTCGTCAGTACAACATCCACTTGAATCCCCTCAAGTGCGTGTTCTGTGTCACTGCTGGCTGCCTCCTTGGGTTTATCATTTCCCAATGTGGCATTATAGTTGATCCCCTCAAGGTCCAAGCCATCACGGAAATTCCCCCACCACAAAATTTATGCCAACTGCAGAGCCTACAAGGCAAAGCTAACTTTTTACGCCGCTTTGTCCCCGATTATGCCACTCAGGCACATGGTTCCCTTCGCCTCTTACATCATGATATCCCATTCCAATGGGACGAACATGCTCAAAACTCTTTTGATGATCTCAAAACGGCTCTCTCCAACACCTCGTTTATTAGTCCACCCGACTATAATCGCAACTACATCCTCTATATCTCGGCCTCAATCATCTCAGTAGCAGCAGTTCTCGTCTAACTAGGGGACGGTGATTGTGAGCATGTCATTTACTACATTAGTAAAAATCTTTCAGGGATACCCCTGAAATACAACCATGAAGAAAAAATGGCTCTTGCAGTTGTCCTCGCAGTCCAGAAATTGCGCCATTACATCTTGCTTCGAACTACCAAAGTCATCGCAGATTCCAAACTAATGCACTACTTGCTCAGTTGTCGGCAAATTAATGGAAAATTTGCCCGATGGATCGTCATCCTTCAGGAGTATGACCTCGAATTTTCAACACCCAAGAGCAAGAAAGCCCTCGTCCTCGCCGAACTCATTATGACATTTCCCTCCGATACTACCAGTACCCCCGTCAATACCGACTTCCCCAACGAACATCTCTTCTACATCCCCTCAGATGACCCATGGTATGATGATCTTCTCATCTACCTTCGAACACAAAAATTCAGAAACCACCTTTCCCGAGACGATCGTCGGCGCATTCGTCACTAGGCCCCCCGCTACCTACTTATCGATGATATCTTATATCAGCGCGGGGTTGACACTATACTCCATCGATGTTTGACTATTGACGAGGCTGATCGAGTCTTGAACGAATACCATAGTGGTGCTTGCGGGGGCCACCTCTCAAGAATGTCCACCGCTCAAAAAATCATTTGCATTGGTTATTTTTGGCCTACATTGTTTAACGATTGCATCAATGCTGTGAAGCGATGTAACAACTATCAGCTTTACGCCAACAAAGCACGAGCACCACCTGCTCTTCTACACCCAGTCATTACTACTGGCCCCTTTTGCAAATGGGGCATAGACTTCATGACTTGCAACCCTCCATCCAACAATGGACACAAATATATCATCATGGCAGTCGATTACTTCACCAAGTGGGCTGAAGCCATGCCTACATTTAACAACACCACTGACACCGCAACACGCTTCTTCTTCAACCACGTCATCTCCTACTTTGGAGTCCCACTACAGCTAGTCTCTGATCACGAGAAACGCTTTGAGAATGAGATCTTTGTCAAACTCTCCTCTCGGTTAGGATTCTCCCACAAGTTCGCCTCCCCATACTAACCTCAATCCAACGGACAAGTGGAGGTGGTCAACAAGGTCCTCAAAACCATGTTGTAGTGCATGGTTAACAAACATAAGACCAATTGGCACCATATGTTATTTTCCACACTCTAGGCTTATCGCACGGCAGTGAAAACTGCCACTGGTTTCACACCATTTCATTTAGTCCATGGGGTCGAGACCATTCTTCCCATCGAGTGCGAAATTACCACCTTACACACCGCTATTGAGCTATTACCTGCCACTGCTCCAATGGAGCAGCGTTTGCTGAACTTAGAGTCCTTGGATGAAGATCATCGATCTTCATTACAAAATAATGAGGCAGCCAAAAAATGGTCTAAAGCCACTTTTGATCGCCATGTCAACCTTCACTCATTCAATGAAGGTGACCTCGTCCTTGCTTACGATATCGCTCACGATACCCTTGGCCATGGAAAATTTGAGTCACTATGGCATGGACCTTACATCATCCAGCATTACCTCACTAAAGGCGCATACATTCTGGCCTCTCTCGAAGGCCACCCTCTCAAAGAACCCATCAACGGGTTGTACTTAAAGAAATTTTACACCTAAGCGTAGCCATACTACACTAGGCTTTTTATTTTTGTACATTTTTTTTTATAGAGTTTTTAAATCTTCTTTCTCCCATACCTCACGTCTAATCTACCATTTATGTTATTGACAGATGACTCCTCCATTGGCCTACCACATTGGTTATGCCAACAGAGCTAGCCGTTGGACACAGAATCTCGCTTGGGCCGCTTGGGCCCTCTATTCACCCTCACATGAACTGCTCCACTGCAGTGGCATATGTTTGGGTTCAGAAACCAATAACCAAGTAGAGTATACGACCATCATCAGCCTCCTCACTGAGGCCTGCCATCATCATATTCATCACCTTAGCATCTTACTAGATTCCCAACTCGTCGTCCTCCAACTCAACAATGTGTACCGTGTTCGCGATCCTCGCCTCTTTTGCAAATACCTGCAAGTTAGACTTTTATCTCGATATTTTGATTCCATTACATTTACACATTTTCCAAGACAACTTAATCAAATAGCAAACAACATGGCTAACCTAGTGTTAGATTGGCATTTATCACATCAAGTTACCAGTACGCATACATCACACATCAATAATCTGTCACAACATATAAATTAGACATCATCATCAAAAACACTAAAAACCATCAACACATGAGAACACCACAAAGATCCCAAAATGTATATCCATCTATATATATATATATTGGTCAATGTCTCATTAGTGTTTACAAAACATAATATACAGAATATATCATCCGTAGGTAGGTGAACCACCTTACCCCTATAGATACAAAAATGGTGCCACCTAACCACATACAAAATGGGCTCACCAGCCTATATTGGTACAAAAAAAACATAAACATAGAAGCACTCATGGTGCCTCTAGAGCTCCTCCACCTGGCTGTCTCTCTGGAGGAGGGCCCCCACCAGCTAGGGGTCCCTCGGGTCCTGGAGGCAGTCTCCCAGTCATCACCGCCCCCGCTATAGCCGCTCTCCGAACCACGTTCTGCCATGCCACCGGAACACCCACACACTGTTCCAGGACTCCCTCGTCCAGGATCTGTGACCACATGCCCTCATGCACTCCCTGTAGTACCACCTCCAAGCAACGACGAATATCCTCGAACTCTCCCCCAGCCTTTGCCAGAGGAACATGCGATGGCCCTACACCAGGGTCATAAAAAGTGCGTCTCCTAGCCACTCTGTCATCATCAACGGGCCTCGCCTCAACATCATCACACCATCGTCGCTCTCCTGCCTGTGACTCTCCCTGCGGAGGTCTTGTCAGCCCCCGACGAGTCGGTGCCCTAACCAACTCAACCTCGTGCCCACGTGGTCCCACATCTGCACATACAACAAACAAATGATAACATCATCATCCATCTATACATAACACACATGCTATACTATCAAAAAATCAAATCATCAACAATCACATCATACCTCTACGGTCGAACACCTCTTCTGGAGGTAACACCATCTCCGGATCACCTCGGAAGTCCACCCCACAATACATATAGTGCAGTATGATTTGCGACATCTGCTGCCACACTTGGGCAGCCTCGGCCATGAAGTAATGGCCACCCTCCCCACCACCATGATGAACCAGGATCATCGACCACCACCTTAGTCGCGGCTCTTGCACACCAGGTGCGCCCAACAACACTCTAGGGCGCAACATCGACACCCTCTCCAAAAACCAAGCAACCAAGATAGACCCAAAGGAAAAATCCCCCGAGTCAGCAATACGACATCTGTCCAGCTGCCCCACCATCTTGGCATGGATCATCACACCCCAGAAAAAATGCTCACTGGTCAGTGCCCGCTCCATAATCCTCAGCTGACCTCTACTGATCCGTTGAGTCACAAGAGACCCATAAACTCTCACGACCATCCCTGCCACGCAATGATAAATAAGGGTGTCCATCACCCCAATACTCACCATGGAGCCTGACATGAAGTTCTCCTTCGTACAGTACCTCTGGCCTAAGACAACCAACTGCCCATCCCCAAGTACTACGTGCTTTGCTGGTAAGGGACTCCCCCGAAAAGGGAGTTGAGTCAAAAAATATATATCCTCCACTCCAGTGAAGGCCAGCTTCTCACCCCGCACCATAAAGCAATGCAGATTCAGACTCCACATCTGAATCAAGAACTGCAAGAGGTACTCCTAGGCTCGTATCAGGGGGCACTCAAAGAACTTCAGCATCCCACAAGCTGCCAAAGTATCGTGGACCATCGGCTCCTCATTGATCACTGCCTCCCTAAGGAGTGACCAATCTCTCTCTCTCTAGTGAACCGACATCGACCAAATGATCACCTGCATTCACATATACAACACTTGATCAACAATCATAACCCATAAAAACATCAAAATCTCCAAAAAAGATGAGTTTTTACACCCTTCAGCTTTGCCTCATAGGTGCGACTGTTTTTCCCACATGGACGCATAGATGCGTTCCTGTTCATTCCCCAGTCACGCACTCATGTGCAATTGTCAGCGATATAGAGGTGCATTCATGCGCCCCTATCACACATATAGGTGCACATCATAACGCGCATGTTCACTACACAACTGCACACGCATGTGTAGCTGTTAGGGGCATAGACGCGCATGCATGCGCTGCTGTGACTTACACAGGCGTGCATGCCATGCACACCTTTTTTCCCCATTAGGGCGCCCTCATGCACGGATGACCGAATTACAGGCGTGCACCCATGCACACACATTTCTCAATTGCCCACACATTAGGGGGCCCACACCCACAAAACCCTCTATATGAACCTCCATACAGGCCCTACCCAAAACCAAAAACCCTAATTCTATGCAGGAGGATACAACAACCAACCTAAAGCTCGCTGATCCTAACTCAGCTGCCTCGATATCCCAGAATCTCCCAATCTCCTTTACAATCGCTCGTCCACTCAATAAGACAATAGATACAAATGAGGTGGCATTATGGGCCCTACAACTATATATAGTCCATTTTGCCAAACTTCCAGACTCATTTCTGGTAGCTTCAGGTGTCCTTTTTTGTTTCATCTTCAGCCACGGGATCAGGACCCCGTCACCTACACCATTCCCTTCCCCGGGCCACTTTCCATCCTCAGCTCACGGGGGGAATTGTTCTCATCTAGCGCTCAGGTACACATGCTTACATTCACATATTATTGAATAACTGTTATATGATCTTTCTCTTCAGATATTGTTCACGTCGGGTATTCAGTTTTCATGTGTGCAGGTACTTGATCATTACACATCAGCAGTATCCTTCCAGGTATATTATCGACCTTGGCATGTAGTCATTCCCTCTGAATATCAAAATGCATCTCCCAGTCACACCCTTCGATCTTTGCCTCTAGGATCTCTATATCCGGCTCTACAGTACTGCCACCTCCACTGCATTTCAGTACTGACACCCGGTAGCACTCTTCCCACATGAGTTGTCCCATTCATAGTCCCCTTAACACTTTGACACTCATGTTGTTTTCACCCTTTAGGGATGGGAGTCCTGATAGTCTTACACATTGTCGAGAGCTAGCCACATACCCCTTCTCCTCATTTTGCTAGCCTACCCAATAGAATCCCGGATTACTTCATCATCGTTGTAGTTTTGACTACACCTCCACAGTATCATTAACCATCCATTTCACCCACCATCAGTTTTCCCATCTGTAGATTATCCTCCATACATTTCCCTAATACAGAAACCTACCTACGGGGCCCCCACCCTACACTTGTTTTTTGAGTAGCTTGCGCCCTCATCAGTCCAAGCCATCTTACACTGGGGCACCCATTTCTGTATCTGCACAATTATCCCAACTTATTTTTTATTCTTTTGGTAATTGTACAAACCCTTTTTTCACTTTTTCATAGCTTTTTGTTGTTGCCTTTAGCGACCTTCCTTTCCCTGGCAAAGCAACCCTTGTTGCCCTTGGTTGGGGAATTTTTCACTTCCCGACATCAATGCAATTGTCCATAAACCCCGAGTATCCTATAGCCCATACACCTTTTGATCTCTGTGTTTATCCATTTTGTCACTCCTCTCGCACAATTTACCATCATCTAGTTGTCCCCCTGACACTAGATTCAGTTTCACAGTTGCTGCCACTTTACATCTCTCCCCAACCAATGACAGTCTTGAGTCTCACTACTCCTAGAATTCGTCCATGTTACTCATCATTCTTTGATTTTATCCAAGTGGATTCCATGAAGCCCTTCGCTTCGCGAAGTCATGTCTCCCTTTCTGTCGACATCAACACAATTTCTAGAAGGGCGACCGTATCTTGACTCTCATTACCTTTACAATGAGGAGTCTCGGACGACACAGGGAAAACCACCATTGTTCTCTGCTTTCGTTGACCCCCTTAACATTCGACTTCAACACTATCTCATGTTACGGTGGGTCTTACTTTACGACTATTGCAGTTGTTTTATCTTGGCTGAAGACCTTTGAAATTTGATAGACTATCAATGTCTACACATTTATCGACACTTCCCACAAGTGTCCTTACTTCTTTTTTCATAGCTTGTTCACCATCAAAATTGTCCTTTGTTATTATCAAACCGCCCCGGAGGGCGCTGCAATGATCTACATCCACAACAACTTCAACCACCATATTTTGAGTTACATGACACAAGCATGGGGCATGCCCACCTCGTTTGTACACAGTTTTATTTTTTCCACACCCTGGGAAAATCTTGGGTCCTACAGGTCCCCCTCTCCTTCCAATGGATCGCTCTTGATATCCCTCACAACGCTCTTTCTTACACAGGTACTATCAGTAGAAGAAACATTGATGTATTTCGACTATATGTATTCTCCTAACCTCACACATCAGGGGGCATCTGTTATCACTGAAATTTTGTCCGCAAATGGTTACAGGAATCAAACATCTCCAAACAGCTATTAGTTCACCCATGGACCAAAAATGCATTTCCAAAAGGCCCAAAACTATATAGTCATCAATAAAATCAGCATGCGCTAAGACTACACAGGGAGCGCGCGCACATGCGCCATTCAGAAACGCAGGAAAAAGTGCACATGCGCATGATGTGTGACTGTGGATGCAAAAAACCGCGCATCCCTCAAAACGATGCATTTATGATATTAGTCGGCCTCCCACCCACTTATGGTTCTGCTTCCAAGTCGATTTGACATCCAAATCTCGGCTGAATCTGACTGGGTGGCTGGTCAAAGACCTAAGGGTGCCCGAAATGGCCCCTTGTTCACACTAAAAGCTGGTTGAATAATGCCTCAAAGTTATGCTATAAAAGGAAGCCATGGGTGCACTACATTTTTAAGGAATTCATTTGTATTGTTATGCTACTGATATTCTCTTGGATGATCCTCTTTCCTCATCAAGAGTATGCTAGAACCATTGCACTTAGCCATTCATATCACCTCTAGAATGAATGTGCTTTGGATTCTCTTCACCATTTCAATCTAGTTCCTCATTTGTAAGAAGAGCTCAATATTTGGGGGTCCAAGAGCCCTCCCTTGGAGGAAGAGGAGACCCAAAGTCTCCCTTTCTCTTCGGTGTTTTCTTTCCATTAATACAATCCTTTCCATTGGTGGCATGAGTCTTGTTTGTTCCTTGTTCTTATGTTCTTATGCACTATAGGTTACTTGTTTTTATCATTCTTAGTTTAATTATTTGCTTATCTTTTATGCTTTATCTTTCTAACCCTTTCCTTTACTGCTGTCTTGCCTAGCTGACCCAACTAGGCTTGTAAGCACCATTATTTTGCTCATTTAGGTGACAAAAGAGGTGCAACACCAATTATACCTAGACTTCAATGAATGCTTCATTGCAAGTCACTTGCACAATTGATGGACTAACATGCAAAGAACAAGAGTAAATATGGATTCATGTGAATTCTGACCTACTCCAAAGCAATGAAACACATAGAGGAAAAATGGGCAAGTAAATTCAAAGATGAACCACGTAGTATTAGGTTTGGTCTTGCAATTGATGGAGTGTGCCCATTCTCTTTCCTGAGCTCAAATTATAGTGTTTGGCCAGTCGGATTGATAGTATACAATATTCCCCCATGGATGAGTGTTAGAAAGGAGCACCTTATGCTGACTCTCATTGTTCCAAGAAAAAGTCAAGTTAAAAACATGGATGTTTATATTGCGCCTTTTATTGATGAGATGCAACTGCTATGGAAAGGAATAAGAATGTATGACATATCATTTTGCTCCATCAAATAGGTCCTTCATGTTGTATGGTGTGCTATGTTGGACTATTCATGATTTCCAAGGACTTGGTGTATGTTCTAGTAAGATAAAATATTTATGTATTCACACTCATAATTTATTTTCATCCCAACTTTCATACTTACTTTTATACTGTTATTTTGATGCTATTAACATTACTTATTGAATTGCAAGGCTTCAAACAAAGGGGATATTTTCATATCTAAGATGTGCAAATCAATTTCAAGGGAGGTATTCTAAATATCTACATAAATGTATTTACGCAAACAACAAGGTTTTTCTACCACCGGATCATAAGTTTAAAAATCATCTAAAGAATCAGTCTGATGGAAAAGTTGAAAATAAATGCCCTCCCATGATTATGGGTCCAGGTGATTGGCTTAAGAAGCACGAAGATGCTGAATTGAAATCTTGGGAGGATTTTTTTGACAGGGGTGATTCAATTGAAGAACCAAAACAAGTTGTAGTTAATATGCTAGAAGGAATGAAAAGGATATCCATATTTTATGAGTTCCCTTACTAGAAGGATCTATTAATATCTCACCTATTAGATACTATGCACATCTTCAAAAATGTCTTGGATTCTATATTGCGACATATATCGGGCAAAGAGAAGGACACCTTGTATTCGAGGAGAGATATTTCTCTTTTGCGTACCAAAATTGATAGAAGACATTTGTGGCCAAACAAGGAAAACAAAACATATGCAGAAGCTCCATGGATTTTAAAAAAAAAAGAGCTAGACCAACTAAAAAATATCATCCGTTCAATAAGGACACCTACTAACTATGGGTCATCATTGGATAAAGATTTTACAGTTGATGGACATATCACAGGATTTAAAACACATTATTTTAGTAATTTTATGAAGGTATTATATATCATCATTTAAGTTTCACTGGTAACATTGATTAAATACTAAATATATTTTGATATTCTATTGTGTGAGAAAAATTACTAATGACCTTTGATAAATGTGTTTGATAACATATCATGCCATTGGAACTTAGGGGGGATTCATGTATTATCGTTGACTTAAGGAATTCCATAAGTCGATTGTCAGTGTTTATAAGGTATGTGGTATGAAATGTTCATGTGTGAGAGACATAGAGATATTATATTCCATTTTATTTTTTCACTAAAGGTTCATACTAATTTACTAATCTTATAATAGGTGGGTGACCTCCAAGGAGATCCACAAATGTGAAGTACCAAAATGGAAGAAGGAAATTGCATAAATTGTATGTGTATTTGAGAAGGAGCTCCCTACAAGTTTCATGGACATACAAGTCCATTTACTTATACACCTAGTCGATGACATTGAATTTGTGAGTGTCGTATTAACGAGGTGGATGTTTTTCTTTGAGAGGTATATGAAAAATTTAAAAAGACATGTCTGAAAAAAGGCACATTCAGAGGGTTATGGCTGAAGGGTATGTATTGAATGAAGCATTTTTCTTCTTATGTGAATTCCTTGGTAAGGATTTTGAATATGGGCCACGCTTTTGGGATGAAGAACAAGCATAAGGTATTATTGATGGAGAAAAACCACAATCTAATGGTGTTCAAGTAGAAATTAGTAAGTAAATTCATGATCATTGTGGTTGTTTTCCTTGTAATCATTAATTTGCTCTGTAATTTATTTGTCAAATTAACAACATAACATTTGGAGTTTGAAATAAATATGTTGACATGTAATAGGTGTAGACGAAAGTGCTATACTCAACAAGTTCATTATGTACCACATGGACTTTATGAACAAATGGATTGATTTGTATGATAAAAAGAGAGAACAAGTATTAGAAGCAAGGAGACAATTTAAGAAATCCAACCCAAGGAATGTTTCACTTCCTAGTGATCTACTTGGGGAATGGGGAAAATATTGCACACTAGAATGGGCTACTGAACAAATTCAAAATAAAAAAGAATATGTAGGTATAGATTCAAATAGAATAGAAGATGAAATCAACATGTGTAGAGGATGTTAAAGAAAGGTGCAGTTGGAATTTTACAAAACATTGTTTCCTTACAATTTTGACACTATGAACTCTTTTAATATTCGTTATTATATTTGTTTTCACTTAAATAAATGGTCTTTCACATGTGAGGAAATATCTTGCAATGTGGGCATATGGAGTACATTATCGTGTAGAAAGTGTAGATGTAAAGAGATGACCTTTGATTGTGGCATCATGGTTGATTTCAAGCAATCCAGTCGAGCAAGCTCAAAAGATAAGAATATTATTGAAGAGAATCTACAATATGTTGGGAAAATCCAATAGATTATTGAGTTGGATTACCGCTCTTTTAAATGTTGTATTTTTAAGTGTAGATGGTATGAATCATTTGAGAGGACACAAAGAAATAATACCCATAGTGGATTTTTTTCTATAGATTCCTCGAGGGTCCTTCCGGAGGATAAGGAGCTTTATGTTCTACCAATTCATTGTGAGCAAGTATTTTTTTTAACTCAAATAAGAAGCGATAGTGATCATTAATCTATTAATTCATAGTTTATTGTGATACTATATATGTGTTTATCAATCGATAAAATTGTTATAAGATATGTCTAATATATGTATCTCGTTCATGTGCATGTATTTTTCTATGAAGGTATTTTGGACCCGAAGAGGATATTTTTCATACATTATGATCCAACATTGAGGCATGTATTTGACGATGCAATAGTGTATATTGAACAAAACAATGATGTCCAACAAAATGAGAGAGAGGGATTAGAGAACATCGAAGAAATTAACATCCATGATGATGTTGAAGATGGTTATGTTAAGGCACAAGAAGACAACAATCCATAGTTAGATGATGTTATGGAAGACAACAATATGGATGGTATAGACAATGATGATCCAAATACATTTGGTAACAATATAGATGGTCTACAATCAAATTTCAATGATGATGAAGATGATGCAGTTCAAGATGAGGATGATGATAATATTAAATACTTGAAAGAACATATGAACATTGACAATGATACATTGGATGACATTGTTGCATACAATAATGTTAATGACCAAGACTTCTAAATTTTCAGAATTATTTGTAATCCATGTTCTTAAAATGTTGATTCTTATGGCCCAAAACTTTGAAATGATTTAGTATTATTTGTGTCGATACAAATTACCTATTGCAATATCTTTAAAGTGTTCAATCTTTGCTATGAATTGTTGGCAAAAAAAAATAGGATTACTTGGATAAGAGTTAGCATGGTTAGTGGTCATTTATTGGCAATTGTTAAAAAATATAATTACATATATCGTATATGTAAAACATTGTAAATCCAGACTATTAGGTTAAATGTATCCAAAGTTTGTTCATTAATTTATATTTTAAAGCAAATTGAAATATTTCATTAAGCCTAAGCCTAAGACCTTAACCTTTATACCATCTAACCCCTAACCCCTAACCCCTTGAAACATGGACGATCTCGAAGATTATGTGGGGACATCATACATCCTTGAGTCTTGAAAGCCTCCCATACCATCAAGGCATGTGCCTAGCATAGCCATGTCAAATTTTGACGCATACAGGCACAATTTGGAGAAATTTCAATGTTGGCCT